>JAODAL010013504.1:0-91072 GCA_025379985.1 Phyllomedusa bahiana
CCCCACCTTCCCCCCAAGCACCACGGCTTTAGAAACCGTAAAGCGCTGAAAAACCCCCCAGTCAGACCTGTCAAAGGGGGGGACAAAGGGCCGCACATAGACAGGGGGCCCAAAGGGGAAATTTTCCCCAATATAATTTGAGTTTGCCCTCCCTTTTTCAGTACGGGGGAAAAAGGCTCCCTTTTTTGGCCCGGGGGTAACGAGGGTCCAATAGGGGGGAGAGCCAGAAGTCACCCCTCCCGGAGCTGCCCAAAATTCGGTTTTTTTTTCCCACTAGCCAGGCAAATCAGCAGCGGGGGGCCCTTTGCAAAAGGTGACTCCGGGGGGCTCCCTCCCTAAATCTCCATTTGTATTACTGCCCACGGTGCTTGCGGGCCCAATTTTGCTCGCCCTTTTTCATCTCCATTTTACCTCCCTCCAGCTGTTTCTGTTCCTCCCTCTTGTCCCCCGGGGTGAAAATTTCCACTAATTTTCCCCAGACAATGCTTCTGCCCCCAATTTTCCTTTTCCCTCCCCCCCATTTCAGTCCCCCCCGGACTCATGGGCCCGCGAGATGTAGTCGCCAAAATCTCCATCCCTTCCCCCGGACGATTTTTCAGCATCTTTTTCCGGGGACATGAAGCAGTGTTTACGTTATTCATCCCGTAGTCCTGGCGACTGAAAGTAACGATCGCCCCCCCGAAGGGGCCCCAACAAACGGCGGGTGTCCCCAATGACCCTGCCACAGCTGACATCAAATTTTAACGGGGGGAGTACCCCCTGTCCGCCTGGATCTTTCAAAAAATCGTTAAGGCCCTTTTTCTCTTTTCATACAGCCCAGTCCAACATGTGCAGGTTTTAAATTTTCCCAATGGGGGGAAAAAAAAAAATGGGCCATTTTCAGAGTGGGGGTTGGGGGAGGCCGTTCTCCCCGGCTTGAAAATTTCGGGGAGGGTGTCCTGGTTTTTGTGGGAAAGGGGGAATGAAGTGAAATGCACAGTTTCCTGGCATTGTCAAATTTTCTAAAAGACCCGGGGGGAAAACTTCGGGAACCCTTTTCCCCAACCCAATTGAACCAAAGCCCCAATGCGGGGCCCGAAAAGGACCACCCCCTCCTGGGTTTGCGCGGGACCACCCATGTTCCCCTCCCTTTTTTTCCCGTCACCAGGGTTTCCCCGATTTGTAGGGCGCGGAGAAACCCCACACATCGATTTCTTGCTGCATGAGGGGACCCTGTTCCCCCCCCGGGTGTGATTTCCCATTCCCCCGAGGCAACCCGGGAATAAAAAAACCTCCCGTGACACTGCTGGGCCCTCCCACAGTGGCAGGGATGGGGGCAGAAATTTTGGGCTGAGATGGGGTGGTGGGGTGGGGGGAAAGGAGGACTTCTTTGGGGCGGGGAGCCCGCATTTTGACAACGTGGAGGGAAAAAAGCGGCGTCCCCCCCCCCCTGCCCCAAGTTTTTTGGTTTTGGGGCCTTTGGGCAGGAACCCAATTTCCCCAAGGGGCCCGGGTTTAAGGAAAATGTACCGGCCTGACCGTAGTTCCCGCCCCAGATGTCCGCGCTGCCGTGCCCCTTGGAAAAAAAACCGAAAAAGCTAAAGGACTGTCCCACCTTTCTGTTCTACAAAAATTTTTGTGAAGTGCTGTACCCCTTTTTGGAAAAGAAATTACAGTTTGGAACTTCCATCTGGGCTCGGCACAAGCCATTAGTTCTCTGAACGGGTGCAGATTTCCCCCAAATTTTGGGAAAGGGGGGGGACGCAGTTTCCAACACCCTTTGGGCCCCGGAAAACCCAGTCAACTGCTGCACCCTTTGGATGGTTGGACGCATTTCTGTTTTTTTTTTTGCAATCGCCTCGCTGAACGACTCTGGGCGCTATTATAGCGAGGAAAGGGGCATCTGGAAACCGGGGGATGATGCACCTTCTGCAAAGGTGGTGCAGCCTTTACTGGCTTTCAAATGGCATGCGGGCCACTTGGGCCGCTGCTTTCTGCCCCCGGCAGGAAAGGAAACCCCCCACATCTGAGCTTAAGTTTTTTCCCAGGCCCCCGGGTGGTGACGCTGCATGTGTTGACGCAGGGGTGTGGGGCCAACGTTAGCTCCCTGGCACGATTTCATTTTTCTGCCCACAGATTCTACATATACCCAATATTCGGCTTCTCAGTGTTCTTAGCAAAGAACTGCCACACCGCCGAGTAGCTGATTTTACCGCCAACGCTCCGCACGGGAGTGACTAATACCGCCGCTGCCTCGCTGACCCCCCTGTCCCCGCTACTTTCTTGGACCTGCGAAGCGGGTTTTTCATCCCACGTGGCCACTTGGCTCCCACCTCACACTGCTGCTACCCTGCTCTGACTCACGGCCACCAACCCACTTGCTGGCTGCGCCGCTGCCTGACACGCAAGCTGACGCCCTCTTCTCCTGACGTGTTTAAAAGCCCTTGCCTCACTCGGCTCCAAAGTGCAGTCGGGCTACATCATCATCTAATTTGTGTTTCATCGTCACTGCTTCCTCATCATCGGTCTTGGTATGCAGAGGCTGACCCCTCACAACATGATCTCCCATGCCACTCTCAACAACTATACTTTTCCGCCTACTGCAAGAAGCAGGGGATATTGGCCCCATTTCTTCGCTGCCAAGTAGCTGCTGACTGCCCTCCTCAAATTGTTCATCCTCGCTATATAGTGGCGCTGAGCCCAGACCACAAAGTAGATCTCTGGCTGAGGGAACGGATGGGACAGAAGGCGGGTTGAGGGCAGGTGAGGGCCGCTGACCCGCTCCCGGGCCATGCCAACTAAGGATTGTGTCTGACGTTCCCACCGACTCTTGGCTGGGGTTGTCAAATGTCATCTGGGAGGAAGTGGATGACCTAGTCAACCAATCAAGAACCCTTGGGTTGCTGGTCAGTACACGGCTGCTCGATGACAGTGGCAGCCTCACCGAGTGACCCCTGCTGCGACGTCCCCTTGCTGTGCTGCGACTTGGGCCTGCTCCAGGAATGTTTGTGCCACTGCCACTCGTAGGTGAAGAGCCTACCACCTCTCTGTCTGACATACTCTTTGTTCTAAAATGTACAGACACTGTTTGATGAAGATATCTGTATATGATAAATACACACCCTGTATTTGACTCCAAATGAACCCAGTAAACAAGCTTGGGTACCCTTGGATATAAATTGCGCTCCACAAATGGGCAGGAAAAATTGACTTGTATGTGCCGTTTAAAAACGCTGTATATTTTACTAAATATAAAAGCACAAACAGGCTTAATTAACCTTTGGATATGAATTATGCTACAGAATTTCTTCTTTGGCGGTGAAAAAGAAAGTTTCTTTTACTGAGTGCAACTGCAGAAAAATACTTAGTTAACCTTGGATGTAAATTGCGCAAAAGAATTGAGCAGCCAAAAACTACCAGCTTTATAGCGTGTTACAATGGTGTGTATTTTACACTACACAACAAGAGGAAAACTTGTAATTAACCTTCGCTTGTGAATTATGCTACAGGAAAAATGTATTTTTTGGCGGTGAAAAAGACGGTTTATTTTAGTCACCACAGCAGCAGAACAACGCTTAATTAACCCCTGGATGTAAATTGCGCAAAAGAATTGAGCAACCAAAAACTACGAGCTTTGTAGCGTGTTACAATGGCGTGTATTTTACGCTACACTACAAGAGGAAAACTTGTAATTAACCTTCGCTTGTGAATTATGCTACAGGAAAAATGTATTTTTTGCCAGTGAAAAAGATGGTTTATTTTTTTCACCATATTTTAGTCACCACAGCACCAGAACAACGCTTAATTAACCCCTGGATGTAAATTATGCAAAATAATTGAGCAGCCAAAAATGAAGTGGTATTTGTATTGTAAAAACGCTGTTTCTTTAAATGAATACAACAGGAACAGGCTTACTGTAGATCACCCTTGGATATTCAATGTGCTGTGAGCAGATAGCATTAAAATGTATATGCAGCTGCACTGGACACACACTGGACTTCAGATCCAATACCCCACAAAATCAGAAATAGAACGTTAAGAGAAGCAATCTCTGAGACAAGCTTAGGACACCCCCAAAAATCGCTGTATAAAAATGAGTTCTTTAGTATCAGCTATCACAAGCAGCAGCACCTTCCCTAGTCAGTACAGTGAGAGGAGTGTGAGCTCCCAGCGTCGCGCCCGGACTTATATAGTGCGGTGACGTCACAGAATCCCGCCGGTCTCTGATTGGCTTCATCTCTGCACATGTCATGCAGGCTAGGCCCTTCTTCCTCCCAGACTTCTTTGCGCCATGTAACTCCATGTGCTCGCAGCCATTTTATCAATCTAAAGCTGACTTCGTTCTAGCGAAGTAACCCAAACTTCGACTTCGTTCCGAACCGAAGTTGTCCTGAAATTCTAAACGAATTCCACTTCGTTAGAATCAATTCGCCCATCTCTAGTGTAGATATCAAAAAATGGTACAAATAAAAATTACAATTTAGCCATCAAAAAAGAGTCCTTACATGGGTTTGTAGATGGAAAAAATAAATTATTAGTCTTATAAAATGGTACTGCAAAACAAATTTTTAAAAAGCTTTTATTTTTTAAAAGTACTGAAACTTAACTAAAAGCGAAAATTTTGGCATCACCGGAATTATATCAATGAGCAGAATAACAATGACATGTCATTTATACCTTAGAGAGAACTCCATAAATACGAAACCTTCTAAAAAATGGCATTGCATTTTTTCATGCCCCCTCCCCTCAAAAAAATTATTTTTTTTTGTTTCCTAGCGCACTATATGGTACTGTAAATGGCTGTGTTAAAAAGTATATTTTGTTTCACTAAAAACAAGCTCTCAACTATAACATTACATAGACAGGAAAATAAAAAGTTAGGTGTCTTGGAAAATGAAGAGGAAAAATAAACATGGTGTAAATAATCCTTTTTTTCAAACAGGGGCATCACTGTTTAAGCCACTGATGAGCTGCAGTAGTCACGTGTCTCCGCCTACATCATCAATTAGAGATGTTCACTTCCAAACGATGGTGTAAGAGAGTGGCATCTGACTGCTGAACCAATCGGTGACTGCAGCGGTGACCTCCCCATTCAGAAGACAACAAATGTAAAGATTTCGGAGAGCCAGAGCTGGAATAGAAGTGAGGAAAAGGTAAGAAATATATATATATATATATATATATAAAATAACAGAAAATAGCAGCACTCCTTTTGAGATCAATCCTGGACCAATATATGCAGTGGGTGCCAGCGGTGACTCTTCGATATAAAAAAGCCAATCGATACAAAAAATCCACAAAATCCACGGCACTCCAAAGAAGTTCAAAAAAAAGTAAATAATTTATTCACCCATGTTCACAGAGCAACGTTTCAGCTCCCTCCTGGAGCCTTTGTCAAGCAATAATGAAATGACAATGCAGGATATATATAGTGTGAACAATCAGTCATTAGTGACATTATAGAAATCCATTGGATGTTTAACAAACATTGCACCAGCACATACATTAACCCTTAGTAAACCTAATACAACTGTGATATAAACATATAACTTAATCATAACAATCACATACATAGTGAATAGTATAGTGTAGATATGTGAATGTGTTAATGCAAGGAGGTAGGGAACATAGATAGACTCACGGAACACAGGCACCATTGCCTCATGAAGAACGGCGTCCTGCTATCCGAAGTGCGCATGCCCATACATACGGTAATGATAGGAGAAGAGACTGTCATAGCAACATGACGCTCGCTCACTAATTCATACCATTGCGCATGCTCCATGCTGGCATATCCTAATCGCAGCTAACCTTTAGCAAATAGCGAGTGAAACGAGGAAAAAGATACATATGGAGCAAAGCGGAGGCATAAACGGGGAAGGGGATGCACAGCGATGTCCCTCAAAAATGAGAAACAAAGCTATACCACCTAAGGATGCCCGGTGGATATCAGTCCAACTAAATGGAAAGAAACCACCGCGCCGCCTACAACCCCAAAGCCATCCGCTGGCACCCTCCAGTGCCTAATAAACTCCAATAATTATCAAACACCTCACACGTCGCATATGCACATCACTAGTCATAGCAAATCATTATCTAGTTTTTTCAAGGTGTACTCCAACACCTAACATATTAGTAGAATTAAACAAAAATTCATAGCTGCATAAAAGTAAATAGCATGTGCAGAGAAATCCGTAAGATCATATGTCCCGACCTCCTTATAAAGATTCCCAAATAAATCTAAAAGAAAAAGAGAAAAAAAATTACTCATCAATATAAAAACAGTATCATATACAAAATCCATCATATGCGGGCGATGCATTACGAAAATAGATTGAAAAAAGAGGACAAGGTATATTTCATTTCATTTTATGAGAAATAACAAAATCCACATTTAATCCATTAGGTCTTAATGTTTTTAATCTGAAAATCCACTGTAGCTTTTGTAACATAGTCAGTCTGTCTCCACCACGTTTTGGCATGGGTATGTGATCAATGATCATAAACTTTAAATCATGTTCAGTATGCCCTGCATCCAAAAAATGTTTAGAAACAGGCAGGTCCTGACGCATTTTTCTAATACTATGTCTATGGTTATTGAGCCGTGTACGCATATCACATTTAGTTTCTCCCACATAGAGGAGATTGCAGGGGCACCAAAGAACATAGATTACCCAGTCTGAATTACATGTTAAAAAGAATTTTATGCGATACTCAACATGTGTAGAAGGATGAATAAAACTACAGGCCCTCTGCATATATGTACAGTTAACGCCTTATATATATATTTTTATAATAGGGCACCAGGAGCTCAAGATGTATTTTTAAGGGAATGTTCACATGGCATAATTGCGGGACGTAATGCCGGGACTTTGGGAGCTCGCGCCAATTCCTGCGGGCCGGGGTTGCCGCCAGCCCCATAGATATTCATTACTAGCAGCGCGTATTCGCCACTAGTAATTGACATGTCACTTATCTCCCCCCGCGGCATATAGTGCGAGCGGGGAGAGGAGGCGTAATTCATAGTTCTCTATGAGAATTGTGGATTACTGTAATGACTGGGACCTATCTCGCCCCATATTGAGCGCAGTATGGCGCGAAATACGGGCCGAAATACGTCCCAGTTTCCCCCGTGTGAACATAGCCTAACAGGAACAGTAAAACCCCTCTAAACTTGCATTTAACTGCAGCAACTTTAAGGACTCTAGTTTTATATTTTTTGGCTAAAAATACTCCTGTTCCTCTGTCAAGCTTTGACTTTTGACCACAGATACTTCTGTCAGCTGATGGTTTGCCAGCCCTTGCATACAGTGATATGATCAAGAAAATAGAAGACCTCAACAACACACCCATCAACTCAGCAACTTGGGTCACAGACACCCCTACTTTTTTTTTGTATTTGTTGCCTGAGTAATATCTGTTGTTAGATTATGCAATACTCACAATCAGAATAAAGGTAGCAGTGATGCCGCATAGATGCTATGTCAGAGGGTGTTTACCTATACACACAGATACTGTCTAATTAGTTCTGACAGTGTAAGACTGTACAGATACATGACCATTTGACAAGGGAAAGGGTAATATCTGGTTATCAATTCACTGTCAGGAGTAGTTACAGGTTCTCTTTAACCCCTTAATGACACTGGATGTAAACTTATTTACCAGTGACGCTAAGTGGCTACACAGGCAGTGGGTGCCAGTTTCTAATTGCAGCTGACACCTGATGGTAACAGCACAGAATGGAGCCAGCTCCATTCCTTACTGTTTAACCCCTCAGACATTGCAGCTATTGCAGCCGCGACGTCTAAGTGAATGAGAAACGGTGCCAGGTACCGCACTGATCAGGGCACCCGCTGCAAGATTGCAGGGCCCCTATCAGTTTACATGGTGGCTAGAAACCTTCTGAAGGCTTTCATTGCCGCCATTTTCTCATTTTAATACTTCCTGACTCATGCAGGAAGTAGTAAAATCGCCATCTTTGTACACCTTTTAGTATTGTTTATATAATACAAAAGGGCGTACACATAACTGCGCCCCCTAGTGGTCAAGCACCCTAATGGGGACTCGAAGTACAAGTGAAAAAAAAAGTTTAAAAGTATATATATATTATATATATAGATATATATATATATATATATTATATATATATATATATTATATTTTTGATTTATATAGATATATATATATAGATAGATAGATAGATAGATAGATAGATAGATAGATAGATAGATAGATAGATAGATACAGTATATATCTATCTATCTATCTATCTATCTATCTCTCAAATATCAAAATCACCCCCCTTTTGCCATTTTATAAATAAAAATAAATAATAAAAACTGGTATTGGTGCATCTGAAAAAGACCAATGTATTAAACATTAACAAAACATGTATTAATTATTTTATTTTTTTTTTTGGGGGGGGGGGGTTGTCGTTTCATTTCCCCTAAAAATTGGAATAAAAATTTATCACAGAAGTTGTATCTATCCCAAAATTATACTAATTAAAAGCACACTTCAGGCCTCAAAAAATGCCCCCTCATTCAGGTCTATAGGTGGAAGTGTGAAAAACCTATTGGTGGCAGAAAATGCTGCTTCGGTGCAAATTTAAAAAATTGCAAATGTTTGGAATTTTTTTATGGTAATATAGCATAACGCACACCCCACACATGTTTGGTATTGTCGGAATCATATCAACCTGCAACACATCATTTATACCGAAGAGTGACCCACTTACAATTTTTTTGCGGTTTCCCAGTATATTATATGGTTCAGTGAATGACACCATTAGAAAGTACATTTTGCATATCCGTTAAAATTTGGTCCTAGCTTATAGCTGATGCGTTTCTGGATCAAGTTCCCTTAATCATAGCTCAAAAACTGTAATGATACCACAGTTTAAAAACATTTTCATAGACCAATCAGAATGGAATGGATATGAATGGATATGCAATACATGTTTTATATTTTTTGGTATTGGCTTCCTACCTACTTCTATCCTCTAACTGCACATTTGCCAGAGGCTTCCTGGACTTAGCCGTGCACTCTCGCACTATCTATAATGTAACAGGTGAGCTGGCTGAATCAACTTTGTGTATCATTACTTGTTTAGTCTAAGCCTAAAGGCTCATCATTGTGACACAGATGAGAAATGACAGGTATGCTTTAATAAATAATATAACAAAGACTAGTTTTAAATGCCAATACTATCTTTCCCAAAGACTTATTGAAAACGAAGTGCTCAGGCTGAAAGCAAAGATATCAGAGAGAGCAAAAATAAATGATAAATTGGTATTTAAATGTCCAAGTACACCATCTGCTGTTCAGTGTGTCAAATGGGCTGTCTGCCAAATGACTTGATTTTTAGTGTAAATATAGTTTTTATCGTATCTAACCTTACATCACATGATTTCCTTTTAGAATTTGGACCTAATCATGTGATTTTGTGGATGTAGCAAAAGTCAGAAAGAAAACTAAATCAATGTTGTTGAAACCGAGGCAGTAACAAGGAATACATTTTATTTTTTCTTTCTGCTGCTCACAGACTTTAGACTAGTTATTATTCATTAAATATAGAGTCTATTATTTAGCATTGGATCTTTAAAAATAATCTACAAAAAGAGAAACGGCACGATACTGGCTTCTAGTGTTTGACAATGATCTATTGAAGCTTAGCTTTGCAACATTTTTCAAAACTGAACATGATTTCCTAAGTACGCCAATTAATCAGAGATGTATAAAACTGCAGATGTTACAGGGCTGGGGCTCATGCACATAGCATGAAATGTGTATTAGATACCCTCTTTCCCCGAAAATAAGACAGTGTCTTATATTAATTTTTGCTCCTAAAAACGAGCTAAGACTTATTTTTCCATGAACAAGAATTCACATTTATTGTTGAACAAAAAATCAACATGTATTAATAAACTATAGTGATTTCATCACAAACATCAGCATAAGCAGCCAAACTCTGAACTGCATAAAAAAATGCACTAGGTCTTATTTTCGGGGGATGTCTTATTTTCGGGGAAACGGTAGGATGTAGAAATGATCTATGTGGTATACATGTTGTGCAGTTCAAGCATTGTCAGGCACCATGCTGCATGTATGGAGATATTCTCCCCTAGAATAATGCTTCTATAGGAGGATACAACTCACCTCACTATAACAATGTTGTCAATCACAGCAGCTCCCAGTGCAAAGACCACCTCTAGCCTGCCAGGAAAAACAAGAATGATCAAACTGCATGCCCAGAAATTGCTGTAAATTTGTTCTCTTACTTTCAAGCGTTAAATATATATAATCTCAAAAGTCACGCCCTGTTTCCAAGACAATGATTGGAATCCTGTATTGTTACCTTATTTTTCCTCTTCTTTCTCTCCTAAAAGGTCAAATCTCCAAATATCCTAAGTTATTAAACAAACCTATAGACCATGAATCTCAAAAAACATCTTTGTCAAAATGACCACAGATATTCCAGTATTAAATGTGTCTATGAACAGCAATTGAAGGTTATCATAAATCCTTCTCTTCAGCCCGCTATATAGAAATGCTACTTAATTTAGTTCATTGTGTAAAAGAGGATAAGAAGATACAAAATGGGGATCTTTTAGACAGCAAATTGTTTCAAATGTGAAGAACCAAATGTGGTCTTGTTCTGGAGTACAGGAAGTAAACTTGTATTGACACACGTTACTAACTTCTCCATGATGGATCCCCTGTGTGTTTTCTTTGGCTTCTTGGATATTGATATCTATTGTCATGAATCTGAAATTAAATGACTATTATACATGGTCGCCACAGGTGGCTGTAAAACCATTCTATATACCTGTCAACAGGACCAACCCTCTTCTATGAAACTGTCTCTGGAAAAATTGGCCTTTTTAATGCAGATTAATTTATAAAGTAAAGAAAAAGTTGAGTGATTATTCAAAGTATTGGGAAGCTTCATTGATATCTTACCGCCTCATTTTCGCATCTTGCCTTCTGATTCTTTTCTCATGACTACATGGAACTAAGAGAGGATGAAATAAAGGGGATGCCCAGATTACACTTTGAGGAATTATCTCCAAAGGTATCCAGAAATGCATGGAGGTGATGAGATCCTGTAATATCTATTATTTAGGGAGATGGCTCCTTTAGTTCCCTCTGTAACAACACTTTCATTATTTCTCAACCTTAACCCCTTCCCACTGCGTAGTCATAGTATTTTGGCTCTTCATTTTTTCCTCCTCACCTTTCAAAAGCCCCAACTTTTTCATTTTTCCTCTACTTAGATGAGGGCTCATTTCTTGTGGGGGAAGATATACTTTTTAATGGTACCATTGACAGTCCAATATAATATACTGGAAAACCTAAAAAAAAAAATTCTGGGGGTGAATTAAAAAATGTGTATTTTGCTGGGTGATATGATTCTGGTTATACCAAATATGTAGGGTTTTCATTATGTTTTAGTACTTAAAATAAAAACATTATGTCTTAACTTTGTTCTGCAGCGCTATTTCCTACAACCATTAACTTTTTTTTCTCATCTACGGACCTGATTGAGGGCATATTTTTTGTTGGATGAAAGTGTAACTTTTATTGATACCATTTTGGGATACACATGGCTTTTTGATCACTTTTTATTCCAATTTTTAGGATGTGAAATGACCAAAAAAACACAAAAAAGCAGCAATACCAAATATGTGGAACTTTTTATTTTCATTTATTCATTTATTTGGTAAAGTGGTGTGTTTTGAACTTTTAATTTTGTAAAAAAAAATGTTTATACTTTTACATTTTTTTTACTTTAACATGCAGTCCACTTATGATACTTGACCAATAGGGAGTGTAATCACTTGAACACCCTTCTGTAGTAAAATATAATACAGAAGGGTGTACCAAGATGAAGAATCTATTATTTTCTGCTTGTGGCATGTGAGCCCACTTCATAGTCCTGTATGCATTAGACATAGGTTTGCTTTGTTAAATTAAAAATGTTATTTAATTGTTAACAAACTGCTGCCCATTAATATTTTTTTTTTTTTAAATATGCATAGGTTCACCTCTCCTCAAATGCAATGCTGCATTTCCTCACTCTCCTCCAGGCTTCTGTTTTCTTCCGTCTTGATTCAAACAGGATGATAACAGTGCAGTCACTGATTGACTACAGCGATTATGTGCCATTGGCTAATATCACCCTTTTGAAGTAGACCTTTTCCTTTCTTTCAGCCTAAATAAATATAGTTAGAAACAAAATATGTCAGAAAAACCACAAATACCCAGAAGAAGATCCTGGACTGGACACTCCAAAAGTTAACTACTTCCACAACATGACAATTTGAATATAAAGCCACAAGGGAATGTTGCATGAAAAAATAGACAAAACTTAACTTTTACTTATAGTCATATCTATAAAACTGAATAAATCTAAACAAGCAAAAAAAAAAAAACTCCTACATCTTCCCTATTACTCCCCTAATGAAACTACCTAATCCTTGCCTATCAAAAAAACATATTGGGGTACCCGCCCCAATAAGGGCACCCCCAACCGGAACCTATTCCTGGGTATCAGCCTATTACTGCCAAAATAAATTGAAAAAAAATAGACTGATTGCAAATACATACAATGAATCCAACTGTCCAATAGTTCACCTAGGACAATGTTAGAGCAATTTCTCCAATCAAAGACAATAATTAAATCAATTCCAACACATTTCCCCACATAATTCCACAGAATTTACCAAGGAACAAAATATTGTCACAAACTTTTAAATAGATAATTTTCACAAAAGATGATAAAATAGAATATATAAAATACATACATTTGACTGGATGATATATTATATCTTGGCATACATTGTGATAATTTGCAATTTACAAATTTTGTTGTCAAATGAATGAAAATGAAAGTCAGCTCACCCGCACCTTGTGTTGCACTCAATAGAGACACAATTTTCAGGTAACCACTCCCAAGTAAAATCAACAGTAAACAGAAAAGCACCAGCTTCCAAATCGAGAGAGAGGAGTCCAGTGGGACAGTGGTAGTATGGTTAAAAATCCATACTTACTTTATTGTAATCCATTTAAAATATCCCACAACACATTGTGCACTTGAAGTGTTTGACTAGAACAAATCACATCAGCCTAAACAAAGCGGTACAGCTGACACGTTCCAGGAGTAACTCCCTTACTCATGGCTGTGATTCTTAATCCTTGCTCACCGCTGAAGACTCCACACAGTTTAACAATCCGTGAACCGGAACCTCCTATATAGGGAGGTCATGGATTAAACAAGCAATAAGAACAAACAATAAAAATACGAGTTTAGGGGGCGTGGCCTAGCCGGGAATGTGAACGGACGCGTTGGGCGAGAGCTCCTGATCTGACCTCCAGCAAAACGGCACAAACAAGCCTAGGAAGACCCTTACCTGCCTCCTGACCTCGTCCATCTTCACCTGCACCTGGCGACGGTCATTCTGAGACCCTTTGAGCGGGGATACACACACAGCAGCCGCAGTTTCGAGGAGTGGAGAGCAAGGCCTGCACGGGCGCTCTGGCGGAGGAGGCCGCGGCACTTTCCCGCCGGACGCAGTGAAGCGGTGGTAAACGGCGAACAGCTCCTTCCTGACAGTCCTCCGCTGGTTACGTAAGCGGCGGCCTCCCACAGACAGCGAGCGCCTCGGCACCAGCTCTGAGACCCGGGTGATTGCTCCGGAAAGATCAGGGGATCGGCGGCAGAGCTCTCCTTGCAGGTACAGGCGCCTGGCGCCATTTTACATAAGATCTTGCCCCATCTCTTGTGGCCCCACGGCTAAAGCGGCCCCTTCGGGACTCACTCCTCAGCTGATAGCAGGGGATATCTTACCATCTCGGAAGGCAGGGGACCGAGACGAGCAGAGACACGGCGCCAGAAACCCTAGCCATACACTGCCCCTATCTCGGGCTCAGCAGCCTCGGGCCCCATTTTTCTGCGGATCCACCTCATCCTCTGTAGCCCTTACAAAAGAGCAACTCAGCAGTACTCCCACACCTGCTAACCTGCGGGGGTTGTTTAAGTGCATCACAGGCATAGAGACCGAGGCTGACTTAGACCCAGCTAAAAAGGGCTCACGCCGCAAACCGCCGCCATTTTGGGCTTAACAGCCTCAGGCGCTGTGTTGTGGAGAACTAGCCTTACTCTGGTGGCCCCCCACAACGTGAGTCCCCTTTCAGTACCGCTCTGCCAGCCACTCAGAGGGATCACCTACTACAGCTACAAGACTAGGGGCGGCAATCAACCAAGTCTAGCATAACAAAAAGGGATCCTGCTGCATAAACCCTTCATCCTGGGCTCAGTAGCTTCAAACTCCACTCTACTCATCCTCTCCGCTCCCCGGAGTAGACGGAAGCGGATCAAGCCAGTACACTACAAGAACTAAACACTTCGTCCGGTGATTCTTCTCCTCAGATAGAGCACAGGCAGACCTGCTTCGTCTGAACTTTTCTCACACTACTGCTGAGGGAGAGCTGCAGTCTCCCCTATCCCTTGTGCTGCTGCCCTCACGGTTGACCTTATTGAAGACCCCTCCAAGCTGCAGATCTGACAGCCTGCTTGGCCCCTGCTTACAGGGACTCAAGCTTCCTGTAAACTGCGAAATTAGGCAGGAGCTACTCAGATTCATAGGGGAAGAATAAGAGGACGCTATATCTAGTCCTTGGTAGGAAAATAATAAAAAAATAAATAATATATATAAAAGAGAGGAGAAAAGAATTACTGTACCAGACACCTCATCAGGTCTCTCGCTTGCACGACAGAGCATCACTAGAGATCATATATCAGCTCATCAGCTCTACAGATCCATTACCTGGAAGTGTTTCCGACAGCCTCTCCTCCTGTGGACCGCGGGAACTATGGGAGGTACTTCCAAGAAAAACCAAGGCAGTAAGCCAACCAAGCTTCCAGAATACTTCTCCTCATCTCAAGCCAAAAGGGAACTGAGATTTCCCCCTCCTTCATCCCCCACTCCATCTTCTAGGGCGGAATCCGTGGACTTAGAACACCAAGGCCTGCCGGACTCTCAACCTCTTACAGTGGCCTCCCTTCAGCACCTGTTTTCCTCCTTCAGATCCTCACTTCAATCCGATATTAAACAGATGATGGACGATCTGAGACAAGATTTTCATTCACTAGCCTCCCGCACAGACCATATAGAACACAAGATGGCGGAGTTCACTAAGTCGCACAATAGTTTGATAGACGCCAATAGTAACCTGGAGGAGGAAGTACATCGCCTGTCGGCTAAAGTCCTGGATCTGGAGGACAGGTCCAGGCGTAACAACGTTAGAATCCGAGGAATTCCCGAAAGTGTTCAACCGGACCATCTAAATGCTTTTCTTATCGATCTGATGGCTTCTGTCTTACCGAATGCCTCCTTGTTGGACCTTACCATAGATAGAGTCCACCGGCTTCTGAAACCTAAGAATCTACCCCCGCAGGTTCCCAGAGACACCATCGCCAGAATTCATTTCTTTAACATAAAAGAAGACTTCCTCCGTGCCATACGCAGATCAGATGCGCTCCCGGATCGCTTCCAAGCATTATCCATCTTTCCAGATTTATCTGCAGCGACAATGCTGAGACGCCGGGAATTCCAAATATACACCAGAATCCTCCGTGAGAAGGGCATCCAGTACCGTTGGGGATTTCCCGTAAAATTAATCATAACAAAAGATGGCGCACAATTTATCTGCAACACACCGAATGAGGCCTGCCTGACCCTTCGAAGTTGGAACTTACTCTCCCCATCGGACGCTAGCCCGGTCAGGAAGAAACGGCTCAGACCGGAACTGATTACCCCTCTTTGGTCTGACACAAGGGCCCGTACAAGATCCCGGGCTAGACCTATGGAGTGAAAATGGTCTTCATGTCTAATCCCTACTGGAGCGTCCTTTCTAGCTCCCACCGGAGTCACCCTGCTCCGCAGCCACTTATTGTGACCCTTCCCTTGTGGGTTGAAGGCAAAGACTTGCCCCCCCCTTGATTCCCGACCGGTGGAATCCCTTCTTCTCTGTTCTAACATGATATGGTTATTGGTTACTCTTTCCGATGTGTTTACTGTTGTGTTAGCTTGTTTTAGACAGGTCACTACTAACATGATTTCATCTACAGGCACTCAGACTAGGAGTGGAGATGCTGCCCCGCTCCTATATAGCACGCTTAATATTTCTCAATGGGGGTGAAAATAATGTCCCTAAATGCTAATGGGTTAAACTCCCCTTTCAAAAGATCCCTGTTCTGGAAAGAGGTTTCCCGATCACGAGCTGAGGTGGTTTGCGTGCAGGAGACACATTTATGCAAAAAAGACTCCTCCAGACTACAAAACAGACACTTCTCCCGTGCATATCATTCCACATTAGACGTAAAGAAAGCCGGGGTATCCTTTTTCATCAAAAATTCGGTGTCTTTCTCATTATCTGATTTAATGGTAGACGAACCGGGGCGCTATTTAATTCTGCGATGTACATTAAACAATGTCCCGTTCACACTGGCTGGAGTCTACGCGCCAAACCAACACCAGATTTCCTATCTTAGGAAGTTTCTAAACAAAGCTAGGAAAGAAGCCAAAGGCAATTTGATAATCTGCGGGGACTTTAACACAGTAATAGATAGGTCGGTTGACAGGTCTGGTAACTGTTCTAGAACTTCTCCGGAACTGGGCGACCTGATCAGGGAAGAGAATTTGCATGATCCCTGGAGATATGCTCATCCCTCCGAGAAGGACTATACCTTCTATTCTGCAGCGAGAGACTCACATTCCAGAATAGACTTTTTTTTTAGTCAACAGGACAGCGTTACTCATAGTCTCTGACACTGAAATCGGGACCAAAACGTGGTCAGACCATGCTCCCATATATCTAACTCTAAACACAGGTCAGACTCCTGCCTTCCATTCCCCCTGGCAGCTTCATAATTTCCTGCTAAAATCTGAAAGAATTACTAAAGAGATCACAAAAGCTATCTCAGATTACTTTGAACTGAACGCCCCTACGGCTCCCTCCGAAGAAACATTATGGTGTGCACATAAGGCGTACCTTAGAGGAGTGTGCATGAAAATAGCGGCCAGAGAGAAACGCAATAGGGAGTCACTTTTGTATGCTACCCTAGATGAGATTAGGAGGTTGGAACCACAATTTAAATTGTCGGCCTCTAAGCCCCTTAAAGACAAACTCACGATGCTCAGAGCCAAACTGCACTCCCTACAATTACAACAGTATGAATTCCACCTGAGCAGACTCTGCTGGAATTTCTACTTACAGGGTGACAGGCCGGGCAAAATATTGGCACGAAGAGTTAGAGTATTACAAGCTAAAACGCGGATCCCCTACATTACTTCCCCCACCTCAGGTCGTATCCTAGACCCCCAGCAAATCTCCAATGCTTTTGCAAATTACTACAGCTCTCTATATAATCTACAGTCTGACACCAACATTCCACCAGTTTCAGGTGAGGCTGTGGACAAATTTCTGAGTGAAGTTTCTCTCCCATCCCTGACGAGAGATCAATTAAAGATTTTAAACAAACCTATTTCGTTGCAAGAAGTGCAACAGAATATCTCTAATTTACAATGTAATAAGTACCCCGGGCCAGATGGCTTTACTAATGAATATTACAAGATGTTTTCTCACCTCCTTTCCCCTCACTTGTCCAGCCTCTTTAATACCATAGCTGATAAGGGAACCCCTCCAGAGGAAATGCTATGCGCTCACATCTCAACTATACATAAAACAGGCAAACCAGAGGATCAAGTCACAAATTATAGGCCCATTTCACTTTTAAACTCAGACACCAAAATATTCTCTAAAATTTTAGCCAATAGATTGAACGAATTCCTTCCCTGTTTAATCAATGAGGACCAAGTAGGATTTGTTAAGGGCAGGCAAACCAGGGACGGCATAAGAAGAGTTTTGAACATAATGCAGGTTGCCCGCAGACAGAAAATTCCTTTCTCTCTTTTCTCTTTGGACGGAGAGAAAGCTTTCGACAGGATAAATTGGAGCTACATGAAGAGAGTCCTACAAAAATTTGGCTTCCAGGGTATGATTCTTTCAGCCATTACCTCCTTATACACCTTTCCTTCTGCCAGGGTTTTTGCCTCTGGCTTTTTGTCTGCCAAGTTTGACATAACTAATGGCACAAGACAGGGCTGCCCTTTGTCACCCTTGATTTATGACCTCTGTGCAGAACCTCTGGCAGAACATATTAGGAAAACAAAAGAAATAGTGGGTATAACAATCCATGGACAGGTCCATAAAGTAAATTTGTATGCTGATGACATATTAGTAATAGTCCAGAACCCGGAAACTTCAGTCCCTGCGCTACTCTCTTTGCTTAACCGGTACTCTCAAATCTCCTATTATAAACTAAACATCTCCAAGTCCATATTTCTCCCGCTTAACTGTCCCCCGTCTCTGAAACAGCAACTTTCCCGGCTGGATTTTATATGGTCTTCGTCCTACATCACTTACCTGGGAGTTAAAATTTACCCGGACATAGAAGTCACAATTGAACAAAACCTAGTAGATCTCACGAAGGTGTTTACAGAAGAAATTTCTAGACTCAGTAAATTTCAATTATCATGGCTGGCGCGCATCAATGTGACAAAAATGTTACTATTACCTAAGTTCCTTTACATATCCAGGTCGTTACCTTTTTTATTCCCCAAAGATATCATAACCAGACTGCAGAATCAACTTCTCCACTTTATCTGGACCATGAAGAAACCTAGGATAAATAGACAGCACTTATTCCGAAAGTCAGACAATGGAGGCCTGTCTGTCCCGAACCTTCTCCCGTCCAATGTAGCATCGATGTTAGAACCGCTTTCTGCATATTGGTGTTCCTCGGTGACCCCGCAGTGGTTGTCGCTTGAGAACTCCACTATTTCTAAGGGTACCTTTAGGGACTACCTGCTAGCTATGCTGTTCGGCTGGAAACCGCCCCCTCTGACCCTCCTTACCATGTCGCACGCAGTAAGTGCTTGGCGAACTCATATAGTGTCAGCAGGTCGGGTTCACGTTACTAGAAAACGGTGTCCGCTGTCCATATTGTAGTGTCTAGCCCCAGATTTACCTACACACCTTTGGAGAAACAAAGGAATTCATACATTAGGGGATCTGATGCGAGACCATCACCTTTGTACATTTGAAGAGATATGTAGTCGTGCCCCTATCACTCGCAGTCAATTTTACCTTTTCCTTCAAATTAGACATGCAGTTCAGACAATGAAATGGCCGGAATGTAGAGGCGCTCCCTCTCCCTTTCACAGGCTATTGTGGACTAGCTCCTCGACCAAGGGGGGCCTTTCAGCCGCATACCGAACCCTTCTTGATAATGGGATATCCGACAAGCCGGATTATGAGGTCCATTGGGAGAGTTCCTTAGGGCAAACTTTCTCTCCAGAGTGCTGGTCTCAAGCCATAAACGTAGTAAGGAAACATTCCAGTTGTGCCAACCATTTAGAATTGAGCAGAAAGATTGCACTGAGATGGTACCTAACCCCTAAACGAATCGCACACTCGACCCCAGGATACCCCAACCTGTGTTGGAGACAGTGTGGGCAAGTGGGTTCATTGTTGCACATGTGGTGGAGTTGCCCAGTGGTCCGACCCTTATGGAGCAAAGTAGAAAGACTTTTACAAGACGTTTTTAAGATAGGATTTACCCTTTCTCCTGAAATGGCCCTATTAGATCTGCTCTATCATTCACTACCACTTGACTACCATACAACACTAGTTCATGTACTGATTGCTGCCCGCTTCACGATTGCGGCTTCCTGGAAATCCTCTACTACCCCTCCCCTGGCGGAGGTCCTAGCTAGAGTAAATAACCACGTTCGTGCAGAGCCCAGTATACTGGTCCCACCCCACCCCGTAGCCACAGTGAGGGAGAAGTGGTCCCCCTGGACGGAATCCAACTATTACGCATAGGGACCTCTGGGTTAGGGCTTCGTTGGCAGATGATACCTAGGGGGGAAGAGAGGGCTGGAGCAAGGAGAGGAAGGTGTAAAATAATAAAATATAAAAAAAAAATAAAATAAAAAAAATAAATAAATAAAAAGAGAAAAACCTCTCGCTCGGCCCTCATAGATCAAAACCCTTAGCATTTGTGGTTGCTCATGGTGATGTATACAACACTGCACCCTTCCGAAGAGTTAATATTTGCCTGTATGTAGAAACTCTTTGCATTTGTGACATGACCTGCCTAAGAGTTTGGTTCACATTTTATTTTAGGTTTCTTTTTTGTTCTGGGTCTGTGTTTTCTTGTATGAGTACAATGGACTCAAAAATACCGTGTAATGTCTTGAACTCTACATATGTCTATGTTAATTCTTTTCTTTTGTCATGTCCTGCTTAATAAAATTATTTCCTTCTTGCTGGGAAAAAAATAAAAATAAAAATACGAGTTTTTTCTGCAATATAAAACATAATGGTTTGAGTACCGATGAAGAATTATGTGCTAAATATAATAGATGCTACCTGAAAAGCCCAGAAAATAAAATAGATGCAGAATATCTGGATCAATACTGATAAGATATATCCTGCTTAATATTTAACCCCTTAAGCCCCAGGCCTGAAAAGTAGTTAATGACCAGAACTTTTTTTTTAGTTTTTACCTCCTTACGTTCCAACAGTTGTAACTTTTTTATTTTTTCAATTACGCAATTACGTAGTTGGATGAGGCCTTGTTTTATTCGGAACAAGTTGTACTTTATGGGGGAATAGTTTAAGTTGCAGAATTTTTTTAAACATTTTTTAAAATTTTTTTTGTTTTTTTACACTTATTTTTTACACCATTCACATTTCACACTTAACAACTTGTTAGATTAATTCTACAGGCTATTATGGTTGTGTAGATAACTAATATGTGAAGGTATTTTTGTGTAATGTATGCACAATTATTTTTTATTAAACATTTATTTTTATTTTATTTATTTTTTTATTAATTTTTTTTTTACATTTTTTTTTATATTTTTTACTTTTTTTTTTTTTTAATCCCATGAAGGGAGAACTGTTTTAATGTTTTTCTTTTTTTTAACACTTAGTAATGTATTAGCATATTCATATATGCTAATACATTCTAATCTGTGTCAGTCTTTATTGTAGCAAAACAGAGACCCACACATGGTGCGTGCACTGGGCAACGCGTTTCTAACCCTTCTGGTTCTTCGTCACGGCCCTCCCTCTCACAGTGTGTCCTGGTCACTGGCTTCATACACAGACAGCTCTGGGGCCACCCTAGGTCCCCAGGACTGACTGTGCCGCCGTTCCCCGAGCTCTGTCGCGTGACCGGGAGTTCCGATAGAGCAGGGAAACCCTTTGATTGCACTGCGGTGACGATCTGCTGCAATCAAAGGGTTAAAGCACCGGGTTGCGGAGGTTTCCTCCGCTCCCTGGTGCTTGCAGGAGATGCTCTGGGATCAGGGCTGTGCGCCCTGCGCCACATACCCCTACATCTGCAGCGACGCCAAAAGACGTCACTGCAGACGAACGACCAGCACCAGCCAACGCCAAAAGACGGTGCATGGTTGTTAAGGGGTTAATCCATGGGGAATGCCTGTGGATAAATTGAAGATCCACAATGCCGATAACAGACCGGCATCAAAGGTTGATAGGTGTGCGTCCTATATCAGGGACCAGTATCTCAGGAACAGGTGTTGTGAGTATTCTGAGCAGTATATTCAGCTGTTCTCTGAACTCCCATAGGACAGAATAGAGAGTTGTACACAAGCATGACCGTCTCTCCATTCTTAGCTGAAATTGTTGGGGGAGGTGGGGCTGGTAACAAGATAGGTGCGGGTACATCCTTTGGGACCTGCTCCTATCACATTTCAATGGCATATCTTATCAATATATCAATGTGCATGTTGGGGACATCCCTTTAAATCATTGAGTATAATGAAAATTTAACCTGGCACTGTTAAAAGCTATGTAATTGAAATGCATGAGAATCCTGGTTAAAAGTTGAACACTGAGAGCTGTTTAGGGCTGTATCCAGTGCCCTACATTAACACTGCTGATACAACAGAGAGTCAATGTTTTTCATGGCTTGCTGGGCTCCTTGATGTCAAACAAGATTTGGTACTGGAGAATTTTTTAACATTATTGTTCACAGGGGGAATCCCTTATAAGGAACAGTACTGGATTTTTTGCCAGACACTTTTCCTTACCAGAAGCTAAAAATCCCAAGAATGGATTCAGGAACATGTCCGTTAAATTAGTTTCCTGCAGCAGCCTGCATAACTCATGAGTATTATGGGATAAAATAGACCCAACTTTTTAGAGTAGAGATCCAACACCTGCTAATTTACATTTATGGGACACAGAGACGTCGGCACTTTCCTATACGGTACTTTCAACAGTTTTCTATGTCAAGTTCCCCTTCCCCCGTCTCGAAAAAAAATATCTAAATATTCTGAGTACAATTGAAGGAGCAAATCTATTTTGGTAGGAACTCGGTGATGAAGTAGCCACTCTGTGTTTCCTGTAATAAATTCTCAGCAAATGACAGAATTGCTATATAAAGGACAGACTTAGAAAAGCTGATGAAAACAAATGGCTCGTCTCTTCGTAGAATCCGTGATAAATGAGATGTAAAAGATTTATCTGAATGAGACATCCTCATTTAAATGAAGAGCCAAGAAGCAGGCAAGGATTTGACTTTAACACAGCGATTTTTCGCTGCGCGCATTATACGAAATATCAGGGGACAGCTTATGTTAGATGAAGCATTTTCCATTTAACAAGCACTGCTCATTTTAATAATAATACGTTTCCTCTCTTCAATTTCTGGGTGGCATTTATGAGCTGAATTATTGTGTAAATTAAAACAAAAATTAACTGTTTTTGCCTGGTAGGAGAAGTGTTCGTGTTCGTGCAGCAAGGTAGAGTCAGTTGTTGGGGTGAAAGGGTTAAATTGACAGCGACTTAAAGCTTTTCACAGGCGGGCACTTTAAAGGAGAGATATAAACATTTATTTCATTAGTTTCAATTTACTTGTCAGATCTTTAACTGCATTACAATAACTGGTAGTGAAGTGGTGCTGCCTCTCATATTAGAGGAGGTGATAAAGCAATTCAGTAGTAACAGTCACTGAGGGAATTACCCTGTATATAAACGCAAGCTGAAGGTACTTACGTATGTATAGCCAGAGAGCAGAGGATGGCTCGTACAGTCAACTGAGGGATCATTATGTGTGTATAAAATGTCTTTCCATTTATGACCTGTGATTTGGCAAGATACTGAGGAATGTAAAATCTTGAGTCGTCAGCCTTAAATCTTTATGTGGCTTCCATTACATTTAAATATTTGTTTACCAAAAGTATGTACATGACCATTGAGAAGTTAACGATAAACTCCAATTGTCCTCATTCTACTAAAACAACGTAGTCAACATTGCACAGATGGGGCAATATGACTAAAATAAATTATATAACACGATACTTAGAATTCATGATACTTTGTAAACGGATATGGTTCACAATCACATACTTGCCAAACTTATTATTTTATGAACCAAATAAGAAGCAAATCATTAAAGGGTCTTTGCTACATTGCTACAAGTGAGCCTCAGAGAATGGGGAGATGGTCGTGCTTGTGCAGCTCTCCCCCGTTCATGTCTGTTGGAGTTCTGGGTATAGGTGAGCACACACGCTTGGCTGTATTAAGAACTCCCATAGAAGTCAACAGGGAGTTCTCTGAGTGAGCTATGAGTTGGCCTTAGAGGGGTTTTGCAGTTTTGTAAAATCCTTTCTAAGGGTCTGTTCACATGATAGATTTTCATGTGGAATTCAAGGTGGAATCCAATTACAATCAATCTTCCACTGATTTCAGTGGGAAATATGTATGTTACTGCACACAATGCAAAATTTCCTAAGAATGATGTAAAATCACAAAAAATAGTGACATCACTTTTTTGATGCAGAATTTGCTTAGATTTCACATGGTACAGCTGAGACGGAGATCAGCGTAAAAAAAGAAAGAAAATAGTTGTTACGTTTTACATTCTGTAAAATCTGTACAGAAAGTTGTCAATTTACTACACAGATTCTGCGCTGATTCTGATCAGATTTTCTGCATTGTAAAAATCCAAAGTGTGAACAGTACCTAATGGTGACTTTTAACTTTTGGGATAACTTGTTAGGGTATGTTCACACGGTCTAATTGCGTACACACTGTAATACGCCGTGTGAACATACCCTTGTATAAACAAAAACATTCCTGATAGCCTTGAGGGTCTTTTCTCAGGATGCCCTTATATTTTTACTTGAGAATGTGGGTGTCTTCGTTGGCATAGGTCAAAACCTATTACACCTTGGTCCTCGTCTCCATTAGTAGCTTTCAAGGAGTGGTATGCTTTGCCTTTGCAATGACTGCAGCACAGAGATTGAGCAGACAATGTCTATCATATTAATATGAGAGGTAAGAAAGGAAGGTAAACACAGTCAAAGTCATACTGGGTTACTTTAGGCCCAGGGCAGATTTTGGGTACATGAACATGAGCTATCTGCATGAGACTGAGTCTGGTAAAACATGCTAGTAGTATAATGTTGTACCGTGTTAGCCACAGAATGTAGTAGAAGAGTGAAGAAATCAGGCAATACCTTTTAGAGGCTAACTGAGAATATTTGATGGTAAGCTTTTGAGACTATTAGCTCTCTTCATAAGACATGATGTTATACAAGAAACTGAAAATTAACAGACTTTTTATACACAAAAGACATTGAAGGAACTTTGAATCTTTAAAAATAACAAAATCCCAGTCCCCACTCTCCTTTCCTTTCGGCAACCACCAAACCTGCGACATATTATTGTCTGGGGTGCCCTGAGGGCCCCAACTTAAAATGGCACCTCACCCTGCCTGCAAAACAGGTGCAAGACCTGCAGGCACATCCACACCACTGACAGTGTACCTGTCCCACAGTCACAGCAGGTGCACAGAATTACGGGGACATTTTCCTGCAGGTCTTCCAATGTGGTGTATCTCATTATGAGTGTGCAATGTCCCAGTACAGGCCTCTATGTGGGGAAAACAGGGCAAAGACTCAGTCAGCGTATGAATTCACACAGATTCACCATTAATAACAGCAGAACATATCTCCCAGTGGCCGCACATTTTTCCAGAGAAGACCACTTTATTGAAGATTTGTAGGTTCTGGTTTTAATGGGACATTTTAAGACACCAAGGGAGAGAAAGGAATGGGAATATAAGTTAATGTAAACATTTAAAACCCTGCAAAATTGTTTTAATATTCATGCTAGCTTCATGTCACACTATGTATGAACTGTGAGGGTCATAAATCACACCTGATAAAAAGCAGATAACAGCAAGAATTACTGATCCCTCCAGTCACGCCTCACAAGTTTCCAGAATATTTATTTCTCTACTTATATTGCATTTTGTTATTTTTAAAGATTCTAAGTTGCTTTGAAGGTCCATGTCTTTTGTGTATAAAAAGTCTGTGAATTTTCAGTTTCTTGTATAACACCATGTCTGAAGAAGAGAGCTAGTACTCTTGAAAGCTCACCATCAAATATATTCAGTTACCCTCTAAAAGGTATCGCATGATTTCTTCACTCTTCTGGTAAAACATAAAAGAGGTGCCATTGTTAATGCCAGGATCTTTTTTGCCTTGACCTTTTTTTGTGTCTCCTGTCTTGTCCTCACTTTTCTTTTCAGTGTTGCATTTTTTTGTGTGTTCAGTGTTGTTTAAAATGTTAGATATGTTTAGATTATGCCATTGAAGTGCTTTGTACACTAATGCTTTCAATTCGCTATATGATGTTTAATGCTCTCATACCTATTATGGACCATATTCTCTCATGCTCTAGATATTTGATTGTGACAATGACATTCATATATATCCTGTGTTATACTTTAATAAATATAAAGTTAAAAAAATTAAATTAATGTTTTTATAAAATAACTTGATTACTTATTGAGTCTATTGGTTTCTTCAGTTTTTCTCTAAAAATGTCACAGGTTTGCAGAGGCTAAATCATCTAACACATATTCAAATTCCAAATATATTTGGAACATCTTACAAAATAACTAATTAATTAACACATTTCTTATTGTATTTCTTATATTGTTTATCTTCTACTTGAGATATTTGTTGGCAGTGTGACATTGCATCGGTTGTTCCTTCTAGCTGACGATGATTGGTTGCTTATGTACATGCTAATTTACCCTTCAAATAGAATAGTTGATTGATTTTCAAGAAAACGGGTTGAAAGACAGAACTTCTGGCACTGCACAGATGGTAACTGTAGTGGTTAAAGCAGGTCAAACTATCTATGAAAAGTGAGTTGAAAAGAAAATTCTTGCTGTACATCATTAAACAATAATTATCTTTTTTATGAGACATAAACATGTTTGATGGTACTGTAAAGACCAATCATTGGTTCAATCAAATCTACATGCTACTAATGCAGGAGTTAACATCAAAACTAATAGTATAGGAAGCCAGTTTACCTGCCAGCTCATAGTTTGGATACATTTAGAGATCTGACAAAGGATGATATGAGAAAATGAACCTTATCTGGAAGGTGACCTGATTAGTCTCCATCATATAATTATTACTGAATTAAGTTTAAGGAAATCTGTACAAAAAACAGAGACCTGCCATACAGAGAAGAAATATTCAATCTACTTATCTAGAGAAGATGAAGATCTGCTTTCAACTACTCCTAGCAGCCAAAATCAGAAAACTTATATAGAGAAGTTAGTTACAATCCCCTCTAAATGAACTTAGGCTGTACAGCAAGCTCAGCTCAGAACATGAGCAGAAAAGACAAAGTAGGAATTCCCTCCTGATTTTCCAGCAAATAGGGGTACAGCTTTTGTCCACGGTTTGCAGATCCAAGCCATCCCCCTACAAACACAAATGTTCATGTTCTGTACAAAAACCGCGCAGAAGAATGAACATGTCCTAAGTTTTTAGGATTGCCGATGGTGTCACAAAACGTCCGGCAGAAAATCTATTTAATTCTATATAAAAGGTTGGCAGTCGGTTTAGAGATGGTTTACAAATCCAAAAACCATCTGTGAATCTGACTGAAAACCCATTCCCATGCTCTTCTAGACATTTTAATCATATTGCATTATTCTGAGCTGACTGGTGCTGGCTACACAACCATTTTACAAATTCTATATATGGACCTCTTTGCCACCTCTTTTCTGACCAAATCTTACATAATGTATGATTTTTATTTTTATGGCCCCATATTTTCATGTATGGGTTTGCAGAAGAATGATGCGTCCAAAGATTCTGACAAGAATGGAATTTTAGACAAAATGTGGTTAAAATGCCTACGACTACTTAGTGTTGTTGCACAATTAAAGTGGTTGTCCAGTACACAATAAATAAAAAAAAATAATTATGATACTGCTGCCCCAAATAAGAAAAAAAAGATACTCGCCTTCCTCCTTACCTCGGATCCAGTGCTGACTCTCTGGAGGCCCCAAATATGAAAGAAAAAAAAGATACTCGCCTTCCTCCTTACCTCGGATCCAGTGCTGACTCTCTGGAGGCCCCAAATATGAAAGAAAAAAAGATACTCGCCTTCCTCCTTACCTCGGATCCAGTGCTGACTCTCTGGAGGCCCCAAATAGGAAAGAAAAAAAAAGATACTCGCCTTCCTCCTTACCTCGGATCCAGTGCTGACTCTCTGGAGGCTCTTCCAGTGCTGGCTCTGTGGAGGCTCTCTGTGGAGGATATCTCAATACAGCTTCAATTTGACAAATCAAAGCTCATGGCACACAGATATCATTTGCACTTCTGATTACTGGAAGTCATAAAATGTAACTTCATGAAACTTTCATGGTTGAAACTGAATTAGCACTATATAGACATGTTCTTTGAAGGTTTTAGTATATTGTATTTTTTGGAGAAAAAAATTTCATAAATATAGTGTTCTTGCCCTTTTTTTTTTTTTTATAGAATTTTGGTTGACAATTTGTCTCAGCTTATGGACAATTCAGAAGAAACAAGAATGAGAAGAAGGCGATCTACATCAGATTATGACTATACAAAGTATCATCCAATGGAAGACGTAAGATAACCTTGTACTAAATAGTACAACTATCAAAAATATTTATAGCTGAATATAGCTAAATATTTCTAACACCAGCTTATTCGGACTCCTGGAGCAAGAAACCATTTGTTATGTTCAGAGAAAAATTATCCCTCAGAGTCTTAAAGGTGTGTCCGGCAGTTAAAAATGCTCATTCGTCTGTTGGAGCATGATAAAAAAATAGAAGAAAAGAGTCATACTTACCTTTTAGATGTTCTCATTTTGTCGCAGTGGTCCTCCTGGCAATCCCGGCTGTAGCTGAGCTGTGAACGTTCATTGTTCACATGACAGGTGCAGCCAATCACAGGTCACAACGTCACGTACAAACGAGCATTTTGAACTGCTAAAACACCCCTTTAACCATTTTGCTTAAAAGAAAACTTCCACATCTTTGGCAAACAAATAATTTTTAAAAATTACATATGTACATATTCCACGATCCCATGGAGATGGTATTCACTTGAACACAGAGATGAATGGCCCTTGACAACAGGAATCAACAGTTTCCAAGCTGTAAACTTCTCTTTATTCACACATCACATAAAGGACTACATAGTTTTAATGTGATATGTGAATAAAGGGAAGCTGACTATCAGCTTGGAGACTGCTGATTCCCCTTATCCGGTGCCATGCATCTCTGTGTTTAAGGGAATACCATCCACATGATCCCTTAGATGTGCATGTATTACTCTGTCATCACAGACACATATAACCAGGAATTATGTTTGGTTTTGTGATGTGCTTAATTTGTAGTCTAATGTGAGCATTTACCCTTATTGTCACACCATATTATAAAGATGGAGAGGAGCTTGTCCATAACATTTCCATATATGTATATGTTACAGCTGCCTCTCTATAACCACAGCATCTAAGTGGTTGAAAGACAGAGGAGGCTTCGCTTGTAACCAATTAACTTCACGATGGGTTGCTATGGTAGTTGGAGGCCTAATAATGGCCTCCAAGTCTGCCATGTTTGGAAGTCTTTAAGCCTTACCAGAGGCGTTGCCTAATAGTGTGACAGCCATAATGCATTGCAGTGCACAAGAATCCCAGGTTTAAAAAAAAAAAAAAAAATTACATAAAAGGTGATCAAAAACCATAATTTGGTTTTCTATTTGAAAAATGTTTTTTATTTGCAAAAGTAGTAAAACAGCTGGGAGCTGGTTTGTGTCCAAGGACAATGAGGCATCCATGTGCCTTTTGTTGCTCCATGCTGCTATTAAAGGGGTTGTCTCACTATGAAGATAATAATTTAAAATGAAGGGAACCAAAACATAAGCATGTCCGTCCTTGGTTATCATTAGTAAAGGGGGGAGTGAGACCTTTTGTGACACAAATGAGTACAGATGTGCAGTCCCATGTAAATCACAAACAGAGGCAGCACAACTGTACTGTGCACCCCTACGTAAAACACTTTTGTAAAACAGATGTGCAGCCCCATGTTAATCACAGACAGAAACCAGCTGTACTGTGCAGTCCAACGTAAACCCATTTTTAGTGATACACAGACATGCGACGTCCCCGTACATTTTTAAATTGCAGCCCACGTATACAGAGAAACACTGTAGTGATAGTAAACATTTGTACACAGACATGCTCCTATAAATCACAGACAGAGAACACAGATGTACTGTGCAGTCCCACGTAAAACAATTATGTGAAACAGATGTGCAGCCCCACGTAAACCTCTTTTGTGACACAAATGAGTAGTCCCATGCAAATCACAGAGAACACAGCTGTACTGTGCAGTCACATGTAAATCCCTTGTGACACAGATGCGCAGTCCCACGTTAATCTTTTTTGTGACGAAGACACGCAGTCCCACATAAATCACAGACAGAAAGCACAGCTGTACTGTGCAGTCCCACATAAATCACTTTTTGACTCAGATGTGTAGTCCCACGGGAAATCTTTTTGTGACATAAATGTGCAGTCTCATGCAAATCACAGACAGAGAACACAACCGTACTGTGCAGTACCACTTAAATCACTTTTGTGACACAGACACAACCTCATGTAACGTAACAAGACGAGAAAAAGAGCTTAACTGTGCAGTCCCATGTAAATAACAGAAAACACAGCTTTACTGTGCAGTCCTACGTAAAACACTTTTGTGAAACGATAGCATTCCACTATAAACCCCCTTTGGAGACACAAATGACAGTCCCCGCGTAAAATCTCAGAAAAAACATAGCTTACGTGCAGTTCCCACATAAAACACTTTTGTGACACAGATGTGCAGTCCCACATAAATCCTTTTTGTGACACAAACATGCAGTCCCAGCAAAATCATAGACAGAACACAGCTGTAATGTGCGGTCCCATGTAAATCACTTTTGTGGCAGACATGCAGTCCCATGTACATCACAGACAGAACATAGCTATACTGTGCAGTCCCACATAAATAACAGATAAAACACAGCTGTACTGTGCAGTCCCACGTAAATTATATTTTTTATTTACGTGCACAGTCCCACGTAAACCATAAATAGAGAAAACACTGCTGTACTATGCATTCCCACATAAAACACTTTTGTGACACAGATATGCATTCCCACATAAAACAGTTTGTGACACAAATGTGCAGTCCAACACAAATCACAGAACACAGCTGTATTGTGCAGTCCCACATAAATCACTTTTGTGACAGACACGCGAGCTCCCACGTTGGATATCACATGCGAGAAACACAGCTTACTGTGCAGTCTCACGTAATTAACAGAGGAAACGCAACAGCTTATTGTGCAGCAGTCCCACATAAATCCCCTTTTGACTCATATGCGCAGTCCCACGTAAATCACAAATAGAGAAAGCATCTCTGTACTGTGCATTCCCACATAAAACACTTTTGTGACATAAATGTGCAGTCCCACATAAAACACTTTTGTAAAACAGATGTGCCGTCCCACATAAAACATTTTTGTGACACAAATATGCAGTCCCACGTAAATCACTTTTGTGACTCAGATGCGCAGTCACAAGTAAATCACAGAGAAAACATAGCTATACTGTGCTGTCCCTCGTAAAACACTTTTGTAAGACAGATGTGCAGTCCCACGTAATACATTTTGTGACACAAATGTGCAGTCCAACACAAATCACAGAACAGCAGCGTAACTGTGCAGGTCGCCACGATCAAATCACTTGTACATGCACGCAGTCCCACGTTAAATCACCAGAAGAACACAGGCGGTAACTGTGCATTTCACGAATAACTAGAACAACGACAGCTGTCTAGTGCAAGTCCCACGTTAAAACACTTTTTTGTGAACAAATGAGCAGTCACCAGTAAAATACTTTGTGAGACAGATGTCTGTCCCATTTAAATTCAAACCAGATAAAGCATAAGTTTTGTTCTGCAGAGCCTTCTGCTACGCGACGTCGGACAAGTGACAACTCTCTGCAGGGATATATCTCCTATGTGAGATAGAGACAGAGAAAACCACAACACAACACAAATCTCACACCGACCCCACAACTCCTCCTCTCTCCCCCCCCCCCCCCCCTCATCACCCACCATACCCCCTGACTGCGCGCTCGCGCACTCACACATCCACGTCTAGTTACAAGTATGTATGCGATCACAAGAGGAGCGAGAAAGAATTTATTAGATATACACTATCGAGTTACCACTTACGCCCGCTCTCTTTTCACTTTCCAATGATTCCTTTTGGAATAGTCTAGCACAGCCTATACAGAAATCATTGATTCGACTGCATTTTGTCCTTTTGTTTGTGTGCACATAGCCTCAGTCTTGGACAGCTGAGAACCTCTCCCTTCCCCCGCTTACACAGAATGAATAATCATGTGCACACTGTGGGGAGTGAAGATACCCCTGCAGGAAGAAAACAAAACGCCACATTCCATTTCACAGCTCTGCTTGGCAACCACACAAAGGCTGTCAAATTCTGGTAGCGACAACCCCTTTAAGTTTAAGTTCTGCCACCCAGTGCCCAAACATGGTGCCTAGCGTATGGGTTATATTTTATGAGCGAGCGAAGATATTGTATTGTTTTTTTTTTACCATCAATTAAAAATTAAGTTAGAGCCTAAAATACCATAAAGCTCGCTATAGCAAGCGGTCTATAGATGTAACGGGATCGCAGCTAGAGGGACTCAAATTTAAATTTAAAAAAATGTTTAATAGTGTAAAAAAAAAAAAGTATTAAAAGTTCAAATCACCCCCTTTCGCCATTTTACAAATAAAAAAAGTCCGATCTATTAAAATATCACCTAATTTATCCGGTACAATGAACACTGTAGAAGAAAAAAAATTCAAACCGCTATTTCACTTCCTATAAAAATTGGAATAAAAGCGATCAAAAAAGTCGCACACATTTCAAACTGCTAAGCAATAAAAAGTACACTTCAGCCCGCAAAAAAATGCCTTCTCACTCGACATCCATAGGTTGGATTATTACAAAAAGTATCATTGGCGGGCAGAAAATGGCGCCACCAAGCGCAATTTCAAAGTAAGAAAACTTTGTACTTTTATTTATCGTACCCAAAACATAATGGAAATCCTACATGTTTGGTATTATCGGATGCATATCAACCTGTATAATACATATAACACATGAATTTTAACGAAGAATGAATGCCGTGAAAAAAATACAAAAACTTCCCGCAAACATAGCACTCAAGTAAAAATTACTTTTTTTCACATATGCCCCATCATATCTACTCATTTATATATATATATTCTCTCTATTCCCCAGTATATTCTAGATATATCTATATGAATAACACCATTAGAAAGTACATCTTTCCCTGCAAAATAAAACCCTCATATTCCCTACTTAGGTGGAATAATAATAAAGTTATGGCCTTCTAGAAGCGATGGAGAAATAACCTTAGAGCCATATTATTATGACCGTCCACCAGGAAGGGTTTAAGTGGCAATAATGATTTATGGATATGAGAAGGAGGCTGTTAAAAAAGGTGTTGCCTGAAAAAGTGAGGTGTTATGTGTCCCAGTAAAAAGGGGTGTCAGGCTTAAAAATAAATTCTGTCATGCACGATGAGCACTCTCAAAGACAGTTTTCAAAACTTAACAACTGTGGTTTAAGTCATTTCTCATGTACTTGGTAGATAAAGCGTTAGTGTGCACATTACATACAGCTGCTAGATATTTAGGGCACCATGTCAGGAAAGAGGCGCCACCACACCAGTGCATTACCAAAGATTTAATAGTGCGTTCCTGAATGAAGAAACCTATCAAAAATCTGCGTGTGGTATAATTTGCTAGTTGCTAAATCTAGGTGCAATAACAAATGCTGGCACATAGCATATCAATTCTAGCTTATTTGATGCACCCTAACTTTAGCCTTTTCAGATGTTGTGACCTGGTGTATAATAGTTCCCCCGCGCGCCTAGCTATCTTGCCGCTATCCGCCGGCCGATTCGCTAGGTCCTAACCCGCTACCATCCACTAAGCGGTCGGCTATAGCGGCTAGGACCTTGGCGACGGCATCGGACTAACTGTATGTGCGTCCGCCGACGCACATACAGTTAGAATGCTTTGCGAGCAGAGAGCCTCCGCGAGCCTCTGTCCGCAGCAGGATGCGGCTCTGTGCGCGCCGGAATGCACAGGCGGTGTGCGCGTCATCACGCATGCCCTCGCGCACGGCCTGGTGACGTCCACATCCGCTGAGGAAAAAACCGTAGCAGCGACCGCGACAGCGGGCGGGGAGCGAAGGTCAGGTAAGTGCTGTCAGGGTATTTATTTAGCACTATTCATGCTGGGGCCTATGAAATCTACTGTCATATGTGCAGGGGGGGGCCTATTTCTAATTGTTATATGTGCAGGGAGGGTGGCTATTATCTACTGTCATATGTGCAGGGGGCTATTATCTATGTTATATGTGGGAGGGAGGGGGGGCTATTATCTATTGTTATAGTGTGCAAGAGGAGGGGCTATTGATCACTGTATATGTCAGGGTTGGCCTATTATCTACTGTTATAATGCAGGAGAGGCTATTACTATTGTTACGACTGTGCAGGGAGGTGGGGCTATTATCTACTTCGATAATGTGCATGGGGGGTCTAATATCTTACTGTTATTGTGCAGGTGGGGGCTATTTCTACTTCATATGTCAGGAGGGGGGGCTATTTATCTACTGGTTATATGTGCAGGGGGGGGCCTATTATCTACTGTTATATGTGCATGGGGGGGGGCCAATTATCAACTGTTATATTTTGCAGGGAGAGCTATTTATCTACTTATATATGTGGCAGGGAGAGCTATAATCTACGTGTTATATTGAGGGAGGGGGCGTAATATCTACTGTTATATGTGCAGGGGGGCCTATTATCTATGTTATAATGGGACAGGAGGGTGCAATTATCTATTGTTTTATATGTGCAATGATGGGGGGCTATTATCCCTACTGTTATATGTGCAGGGATGGAGCTATTACTCTACTTTAGTAGGTGAAGAGGGGCTATTACTACTGTTATTTATGTGCAGGGAGGTTTGCTATTAACACGTTATATATGTGGCAGGAGGACTATAAATCTAACTGTTATATGGTGCAGGAAGGGAGCTATTATCTACTGAGTATAAGTGCAGGGGGCCTATTATCTACTGTTATATGTGTCAGAGGGGGGCCTATAATCTACTGTTATATGTGCAGGGAGGGGCTATTAGATCTACTGTTATATGTGCAGGGAGGGAAGCTGCGATTATCTACTGTTATTTGGGCAGGGAGGGATGCTATTAACTACTGTGAGTATGTACAGGGGGGGCAAGGATCTACTGTTAAATGTTGCAGGGATAGGGGATGCTATTATCTACGTGATATATGTCAGGGGAAGGAGCTTATAATCTACTGTTATATGTGCTGGGAGGGGCTATTAGACTACTGTTATATGTGCAGGGATGGGGGCTATAATCTACTGTGTTATGTGCAGAGGTGCTATTACTACTTAAATAGAGTGCAGGGGAGGAGCTATAATCTACTGTTATATTGCAGGCAGTGGCATTATCTACTGTTATATGTGCAGGGGCGATTATCTATCTGTTATATGTCAGGGTGCGCTATTATCTACTGTTTTATGGCAGGGAGGGGAGCAATTATCTAGCTGTTATATGTGCAGAGGGATGCTATTATCTACTTACTTTTATTTGTTCAGGAGGGATGCTAATCTACTGTTAATGTGCAGGGGGAGCCGATATTAGTCTACTGTTAAATTGTCAAGAGCTATAAACTACTGTTATATGTGCATGGAGGGGCTATTATTCTACTGTTATTTGTGCAGGGAGGGGGCTATCTACTACTGTTATATTGCATGGAGGGGGCTATTAATCTACTGTTATATGTGCCGGAGGGGTGCTATGACTACTGTTATAATGTGCAGGGGGGGCCTATAGCTACTGTTATATGTGCGAGGGGGGCCTATTTATCCTACTGTTAATGTGCAGGAGGGAGGGCTATTATCTATTGTTATATGTGCAGGGAGGGGGCTATTTTATACTGGCATATGTGCAGGGGGGCTATATCTACTTATATACGTGCAGGGATGAGCTCTAATCTTACCTCACATATGTGCTGTGAGGCCATAACCTACCTATATATTACACCGTGCTGTGGGGCCTATAACTATCTATATACCTGCTGGGGACCTAAAACGGCCTATATTACCTACTATGGATCCATAACCTGCCAATCTACCTGCTGGGGATCCATATCCCTCCAATATACCTCTGGGGATCCATAACCTGTCCATATACCTACTGGGACCCTAAACCTCCTATATACCTTACAGGGATCCATAACCTGGCCTTATATAACGCTGCTAGGACCCATAACCTGCCCCAGTATACCTGCTGGGGATCAATAAACTGCCCTATATACCTCTAGGGGACCCATATACATGCCATATACCGCTGGGATCAATAACCTGCTATATACCCTGCTTGGGGACATATAAACTACACCTCCTACCTAACTGGAGATAAATAAAGTATATAACACCCAATACTAGTAGGACGTATAACTTACTGGGAACCCTTTTACCTTCACTGGTTGACACATATTAATACTGTGTGAAGTCGCTAACAGTCTTAAGCCGTTGTTAAGATGGCCTCAAAGACAAGTCAATTGATAAGATTTAGCCATCTACTCCGACGCGGCACTCCAGTCGTTGTTTAAGCCAGTTGTTAAGCCTTCTTAAGTCGATTTGTTTAAGACCTTAGGTCAATCGTAACCTCCGGGACTAGTGTATAATGCACCCAGTTTTGGTGTATGAAAGTTTATTTACATAGAGAATAGGGCATCAACTGTTTTCTGGCACAAAAATATGTTGCCCTTAGTCATTTACTTTTTTAACTAGTTCCTTACTGGGTCATTTACTCTCTGTCTTGACCAGGCACAATTTCCTTTTCCTTAGTACACACAGATTAGAATACTATAATGCTTTTTTGCACTTGGTTACTCTATTAATTTTTTTGCTTTTTTAGCATGGTACTTAAAGCTTTAATTTTTACATTAGTTTATTTTTCTTTAACTCACATCAGGGAACAGAGTAAAAAAAAAAAAGTCAGATTTTAACCTTTTTTAATTTTCATGACTGCCAAAGTGGCAATAAAATAGTTTTTGCAAGTATCGCCGCCCCCTCCTCTCGCGCGAGTAATCGAGCTCGAGTCGCAGTCGAATGCGAGCGACACCCCTCCACTAAAACCACACTATGCGCCCACACACTGCGATCACGCCGAGCCCACACACCCCAGCTGCCGTCCGTAGCCCCCCACTCACGCCCTCCCACACCCCAACCACTTGATACATGACCGCGAGCGTTGCCTTTGCCACCGCAGTTGCTGGCCCTGTCCTCCAGTATGCATCGTGGTTTCTTGAAGTTGGAGGACTCCAATCCCCCGATCCGAGCGCAAACCCGGACTCGACGGTATCCTTTCTAAGAACACACGACACCACATTCCCGGACATTCAATTGCTTAGATCACTTCCGCAACACTCACAATTAGATTGACGCACGTCTTCGTTTATATTGCATCGCGGCGCCACACACCAGAGTGAGCGCGCGAGCGTCACCCACACGTACACACTTCGCGCCGACATCAGCACAGCAATGGGGGATTGGGGAGTTGCATACAACCTCTGTCATAGGTTTTTAGAGATTTAATTTGCCAAGCACCGTCCACAACCGGCGTCAACTCTTGAGATCACTCTCCCGTCCTCGTCTCCTCGCATACATCGGAGAGAGACAACCGCACTACCAAGAGGCTCTCTCTCTCCAACTTCGCCGCCACACTCGGCGTCGAGAGCGGAACACGCTACAGCATCTCGCGCCACACCTAAAGGCCACGCCCATGCGGCGACACGAAGGATTATTCGCGCGATGCGGGGAGTCGGCTCCTCGAGAGCCCGCGAAAGACAAGAAAAGCGAACACCACTAATGCATCATCCAGGCGCGCGTCGAGACAAAGCGAGACAACACAGAGCACGCGAATGGGATTAAGAGAGGAGCGATCAATGGTATTGTGGATGTGGTTGCGGAGTCGAGCGCGTACTCTCGCGTGAGAGAGCAGAGCAGCAGTGAGCGCAGAGAGATAGTAGTGTGTTCTTGTTGTGTGTTGAATTTGATTGTGTGTATATTTTAGAAAATTTTATGAAAGGGTATTCTAACGTAACAGGGTCGCACTTGAGTCGCGAGAAATGGTTTTTGGATGATGTTGTTTGAGGACTAGTGGTGTAAGCATTAATAGAGGCGTCCTTCATCTCTCACGATGTGACACACTAATACCGTACAACAATGTTATCCTCATCAACAACGAAGACAAGGCCTCGAGGCCCCGCGAACTCACGCGACACTTTCTGACTCCGGGTTATTGATATGGTGGTATTAGACACACCACACACACAGATAAGTAGGTTGTTGTGTATTAAATTGGAAGTTCTATTTCAAAATGACGACATCAGTTCCTCCTTCAGGGAGTTGAAGAGTTGGAGAGGGTTAAGTAGTTTTGTTGTATGGTGACGAATAGGAGCTAGGCGCGCGTACACGAGCGTGCTCGGGGTGGTGGGATGGGGGGTGTAAGAGAGATATAGTTCGCACCGCGTGGGGGGGTAGAGGGAGCGGAGGTGAGGAGGACACGACTCCACGACACAAGAGGCGCGCAAATTCTATGTGGCGGCTAAGAGATCACACACGCCAACGCACGATGTAGAGAGAGAGGGCGGATCCTCTCCTGCGCGAGCCGGCCGAGATTCCGTCTCAATAGGTAATAAGCCGACCATGAGACAGCGGACTGAGCATTGTGAAGCCCTACACCTCGAGCCCTACACACTCATCATCGGCCACAGCTTACTAGGTAAGTGGTTTAGAGAAATGGGGGGGAGTGCGGGGTGTTATGTGCGAGGCCCCTAGACCTAAACCCCCCATCGCAGCCCCTACCTCGCCGAGGCGCGAGAATGAGCTAAGGTATGTCTATCTCAGCAGAGGCACTATATGTGTTAGAGTGAGAGGTTTGTGTTTGGTGGTTGTGTTTTCTAAGTGGCGCGGCGACGAGCTCCTTCATTGGTATATATGGGACAGGGGGGGGGGATGATGGGTACATATATGAGAGTGGTGAGCGACTGAGGGGGTAGGTCCGAGATGGGGAGGTCGAGCGAGAGCCCCACGCTCCTAGTTTAACAGCTCTCTACCCTCCTCTTCTCGCACTCTAACCTAGCCCGAATAAAGCGACGGGCGGCGACGCACAACAGGGTAGGCCGCGCGCAAGCTCAGGATCGAGGAGCAAATAGTCGAGCGCGGTCAGGCGGTACGCAGTCAACACGCACCGAAAAAAATATATGACCGAGAGAGCGTGGAGGGAGCGCGAAGCACGCCGGCCGCGAACACATGTATTATTTAGCTTAGATTGGATGTGGTGAGGGATGGTGTTTTAAATGATTATGAGGTAGTAGTGAAAATGGGGTGTTTACAAGAAGGGGTTTAAATGGTGGAGTTTGTGTTATGATTTTATTATGTTATTTAATAAAGAATAGATGTTTAGAGTGATATTATATGAAGGAATGAGAATAGATATTGTGGTATGAGATTGAGAATAGGTAATGGAATATTGGGGGATTTGGGTTTGGGGATTAGTAAATTATGTGGAGGATTATTGATGGATTGTTGGGGGTATTGTTTATTGGGGGGGGGTTGTTTTGGTGTTTAGTGGAAAAGGGTGGGGTTTTTGAATTGAGATATGAGGTTTTTTATGGGGAAATAAGGGATTAGTGTTGGTTATGGATTTTTGGTATGTAATAAGAATAGATAATTTGGATTTGTGTATTTGATGAATTATAATAGGTGTTTTGAGGATTTGGAGAGAGTTGTGTGGATGTATTTGGATAGTGGGTGGGATTATGTGATATGGTGTGAATTATATTTTGAGTAGGGTGTGTATGTGGGTTGTGAATTTGAGTTTTTTGTTTGAGAGGGGGTGGTATGGGGAGGAGGAGGGGTGAGAGAAGAGGGGAAGGGGGTAGTTTAATTTGAAGTTAAATAAGAGGTTGGGGGTGATGAGGGATGGGGGGGTGATGAGGGGATGAGTTGGTGGGGGGGTTTGAAAGTTGTGGGTGGGGGAGGTATTATAAATGATATGTTAGGAGTGGGTGGATGGGGGGATATTGATGTGGGTTATGTTTTTGGAGGATATGTTTGTTGATGGTTTTTAGTTATCTCTATAATGTGAAAGGAGAGGTGTATATAATTGGTTGGGTTTAGGATATATTAGTACATTTTTGGGGTATAATGGTATATTTGAGGATTTGAAAATGTTGGTAGTCGGAATATTGGGGGTGGATGAGTGGTGATGCGGTGGGATGTGATTATATGTTTTTACTAAGTCTTATATAGAGAAGGTTTATTGCGTTTATGGGTTAAGTTAGAATTGTATTAATATTATTATATTAGATGATAATATGTGTAATTTGGAAATTTGTGGGGGGTTGGTTTGTAATTGTGTTTTGGGATGTTAATTGTTTTCTGGATGTGTTTTATGTTATTTATAGAGGTTATGTTAATAACCTATTCGTTAAAATGTTTAAGATATTGTTATTGCTGTTAATCATGTTTAGTGAAAACTAATGTTTTTTCTTTCATTGTGGTTTAGTCAAGGTTGTTTTATCTTAATTCAAGTGGTCATATATTTTATGGGTTATTAATAGTTTTGTACGTTGTTTTGGAGTAAAAGTTGTTTAGGATTATGAGTTGTATGGTGTGTAGATGTGAGAATTATTGAGTTTATTTTTAGTTTTTTGGATTGCTTATATTGTTTGAGGAGATGTTAAGGAAATTAATGATTTGGTTGGAGTATGAATGATGTTTTAAAGTTTTAAGGGTGAGATGTGTGTGCGGACGTCATGACTGGGATGTTATGTTGCGATTGGCCTGGAAAAAATCTAATGAACTCGTTATACATAGTAACACGTTTCCTGTTTCAGCCTCAGTGTCCATCTCAGCGTCTCAATAGGATAGGACCATGAATCTTGCCTGGGTCAAACAGCTTCAGCGAAATTAGTCTATTTTGCTGCAAAGTGAAACAGCTACTATTACTGTGATCCCGTCCAAATTAGTTAATTAGAATTTTGAAGATTTAGTAATTAGCTAGAGAATTTAAAAGCAGCATCTACCGCTGTAAATTCACGGCGGTGAGAGCACGGGGAGGGGGGGGGGGTCCCCGTGGGCGATCACAAGAACAAGCTCTATCTATAAAGAATACTGGATAAAGTTCACCCACGCAAGACTTAGTGTAGATATTGTAGTGATATCTTTATTATTAACAGTTTGCTATTGAAATATGTCCTGGATATTGCAGCCTGAACTTATATTGATAAACACATAATTTCTATAACGCAGGTCTCTTTGTTAGCTGCAAACTCCACTTTTATTTAGCAATGAAAACATTTCAGATAAGGTGTTCAATTTACCCATTTCCACCTGTGACTGTTGATATATCCACCTTGCACTTAAATTACAATCCAGAATCTTGTAGTCAGCACAGGTTCTGTTTGTTGCCAAAATACCGTGAATCGTACGAAAACATCACAGTTACGGTGTTTTTTACTTTTTGGCCACCCAGCACTGTTTCATTGACGGCAGTATCTACGTAAATCTTAAAACAGCAATTCTATATCGACCACATGAATTGAAAGGGTGCAAAAATACCGTTTAGTATAATCAAAACATAACGTATAACACTTGTATTATGACTTTTTTTGCACACCCAGCACTGTTTCATTGACAGACTCTACTAAATCTTACAAACAGCAATTCTATATTCACCAATGAATTGAAAGGTCTAAAAATACCGTTGTATTATATCAAAAACATAACATATTTCGCTGCTAGATCTTTTTGCGCGAGAGAGAGTGCGCAGCCGCGCGTCGCGAAGCGATGTTCATTGACGCAGCATCTACGTAAATCCTTAAAACCTCGAATTCTATATTCACCCACAGGTGAATTGAAAGGTGCAAAAAATACCGTTTATTATATCAAAAACATAACGATTTACTTGTTTTTGATTTTGCACACCCAGACACGTTTCATTCTGACGCACGGCATCTACGTAAAATCTTAAAACAGCATTCTATATTCCACCTAACAGGTGAATTGAAAGGTGCAAAAAAAATACCGTGTTAATTATATCAAACATAACATTACGGGTTTTTTTTGACTTTTTTGCGCACCCAGCTACTGTCATTGACGCAGCATCTACGTAAATCTTAAAACAGCAAATTCTATATTCACCACAGGTGAATTGAAAGGTGCAAAAAATACGTATTATTATACCAAAACTAACAGATTCGTGTTTTTTGGACTTTTGCCCAGTTCCAAGATTTGTTGATAGACACCTGCATTAAATTTGATATCCAAGCAATTTTGTTTAGATTTAAGGATTTGAGATAGCTGTGATTTTGCCGTCGTTTAATAAGAGAACTTTCCAAAACTATTCCATTCCTTCTCAAATTTTTATATTTCGAGACATGGAGCGAAATGCAGGTGTAAGCGGAGCAAAGAGTGGGTAAGCACATGGAGGTAAGGTACGAGAGAAGGTGCACCTTCCATGGCTGCGACAACACGCATGCCAGCGGATCGGTCATTTGCGGACCGTCAGGCCTGTCGATCGCTGGGTCAGGACCTGTGAATCTAAGTAACAACATCGTCGCCAAATCTGTCCCTTCAAGTGGTTATGCAACCTCACTCAGTTCAGTCTTACCTCCTCCGTCCTCGCAGTCACCGGCCACAAATGTCTCATCAGCATCAGCGAGATCGTCCCAACATGAAGAAACCCGAAATGTCAACGTCGTGTACCCACCACTGTGGAAATCCATTGTCTAGAGACCTCTTAGAATGACAAAATCGGTTGGGGTCAGAAGGCATGTTAAAAGAATCAAGAGGATGATTTAGTCTAGCTCTGACGCCCAGTTACTGATTGCCATCAGAGGGAGGTAAGGGAAGCCGTCAATCGTGCAAAAATCCCGGCGGTCACAACGCCTTGCAGTGCCCCTTGCTTGTAGCCCGCAGCTTCTGGATGCAGAAAAAAGTTCAGGAGCACCAAGTCAGCCCTGTGTTGGATGATGATATGAATATGAGCGACATTGCGATCCATCACTGGTCTTTTTCCGCAGAATTTTGCTTTCGAGCCGCTTCATCAGAGGACGAGGTGGAAACGATGGGTAGTGTCAATACGCGTTCCGCCACAAAAACGTAGAGAGTCGGGTCTCAGAAGTTACCCGCTGATATTATTCCGTCCAGCCACGGTACACGCAAAACCCCGCTCTCTCGCTTATCGCCGTCAAAAAGGTCCAAGGACCACTCAAGCCTGGGCTTCTTTGAGCAAGTCCATCTATTCACTCAGCGATGTCATATGTCCCGCCTTTTGCCGTAAACTCTTAAAGTAGAGGCAAGAACCTTAGTGGTTAACCACGCACCAACATGTCTATCACATGCAGCGAAATGCATGATTGAAATGGAGGGAACACTTGGCCAAAAAAGGCCAGACCGACTCCGCCCTCCAACGCACAGTCACTTACCCTTTGTCTCCGCCTCCTCCTCCTCCTCCACCACCAAGAGCGTTCCTCAGCTGCCCATGTCTCTCAGAGTCATGATCCAGGATCATCGTCCGCTTCAGCCTCCACCCGGTCCCCGAGTACCACCAGACCACCAGAGACCCCATCCTATGCCGCCTGTCTCTTCCCAGTTTGACGACTCGCACGCCGTACAGCGGGCCATCAGCACCAGCATTCTTGTCTTCCAGTTTGGGGAGCAATGAAACACTTTTACCCAAAAACCATCCCAACGGTAGCCAAAACCTGAATGTCGCATTGCGGCAGGCTGGTGGCGGCCTTGTAATGTTGGCTGTTCGTCTGGGTGGACACGATGGGTTCCGCCACGTCATGTGCCCTCTGCCTGCCCCCAATACCAGATTGCCGAGCAGAGCATTTCTTTTTCTATTGCCAAAAAGCCGTCCCTCGCCCTGGCCACCACGGTCATCTAAATATTTTCAAGCGCGATGTCTGCATCTGTGATCTGGAAAGTCCATCTCACCACCGACACATGGGACTATACAGCACGCAAGGCCACTATATCCTCTTTTGACCAGCTCATCTGAGGGTGAGCTGGGTGGATGTCTGCTGGGGGTGAATGGTGGCTCTCAGGCTCGGCGCACGCTCTTCAAAACCCGCAGGGATGTGCAGGGCTCTTTCCCCAAGGTCCTCTGGTGCATCACGTGCCCAAACACCAGGCCGTGTGTGAAATAATCTGCCTTGAGACCGTCCCACACACGTGGTCAGAGCTGTGGAACGCTCTAATCACACGAGACCGAGCGCTGGCTGGGTTACAAGAACCTTGTCCAGGCAAGGTGGTGTGCGATAACGGGCGAAAATCCTGCGGCCTGCCCCTTAAGATCGTAGGACTGGAGCACATCCCTTTTGCCCTGGCACATGTCATGAACCTTGTCGTGCCAGAAATTTCTAAGAGCTACCCGGTCTGGACTGACCTTGCTGAAGAAGGCTTCGAGTCTGAGTTCTGCACTTCCGCCGTTCGCACCCTTCTTTCGTCCCGCCTAGGCTGCGGCAGTTGTCAGCCGGCCTCCCCGTCAACCGTCTCATTGTTGACTGGCAACACACTGAATTCCACCCTCGCACATGCTCCAGCGATTGTCAGCAGCGCAAGGCCATACGCAGTACGAAGTGACACATGGCCGACAAGCATCTTACGGACCTCCGGGTGTTTGAACCACCGAGAGTGTGCCAGGTGAAAGACTCTGCAACCGATCCTTGCCGATTTTGAAGAAGCCACCGATAATGGTCAGTGCGACAAGAGCCCTTGTCTTGCATGAAGCATATGTTGTGATCTTAGTTCTGGAACGATCGTTGACACTCTGAAACAACAGTCCCGCCAGCGACGGAAGAGGAGGACGGACACAGATGCGGACACGATCCTTTCCTCCCTCAATCCACAAGGCCCGACATTTCACAATTTCATCGGTCCTTCATTAGGCAGTGGTTCGGGGTCCAACTAGTGCAAAGTGGCGCATCAGCTCTCAGGTGCAATCATCTATCTTCAGGCAAGTCAGGGCTGATGTTTGAAGCTGTGCCGAGGCAGCGGGGAGAGGAGTATTCCTAGACACCGATGTTACCGTCAGTCCCTGCTTGGAAAGAGGTTGGCGCGAATTTGAGAGCTGAGGAGGAAGATGAGGAAGATCATTCTAGCGTGCCCCTCGACCCAGAGGTTGGAAATTCGAAGGCTCCCATCTCTCACATGTTCTTGGATTGCGCCATTTCCTCGCACATGAATCCTCAGGCTGCTTTAAGGGTCCATAGTCAAAATACCGTCACACCCGCACACGTATGCTCTACACTGAGTGCACACCACATCCTGGAATCCCCCCCGCCGTACAAAACAAAAATCATCGACACTTCCTTCCACCCCCCACACTCGCTAATTGTACAAAAATGCAGGAAATGGAGACCTCTTGATTTGACATCAACTGGCACAGCACCCCCCACCCAGCCCACTTCGCCGCCCCCTGCTTCACGTTCCCCAAATGTCGACGGTGGAACAACATCCACGACGTGCAAGCATAGAGGGCCAATAGACGTAGCGGCAGCAGCATCAAGGTGGCAGAAGCCTAATGGGTGACCTTCTGGCAATCTTTGTTTACCCCTCACCAACGCATGCAATGCAGGCACACATACAACACACAGAGATCAGCCTAAATCATGGTGCACGACTATTCTGCGTCTCCAACAGCGTATGTTTTTTGCATTGTGTTCCCCGACCCAATAACTTCTGGGTATCCAAAAAGGACGAATGCCCGAGCTGGCTCGCACGCCATAGAGGTGTTTTCCTGCCCAGCAGCCAGCGTCATATCAGCGGGCACCGTCAGCAAAGCTGAGGAGTCATTCAGACAAACGCACCGCTTTCCACAGATAATGTGGTGCGTTTGACTTTCCTCACTCCACGATCGAATCAGCATTGATCTCTGATGGATGTTGAGCCCCATTTGCGCGAGGTCACCGATTAGTTCCATCTACTTCACATTCCTTATTTCAACCGAAATGGTACCATCTATGAATACAAAATTTTTCTATTAAAATATCATGTTCTTACTTGCAATTTTTATTCTCTTGACCTAAATAGCAACAGTTCCATTGTCATTGTTATTATGTAAGTAGAGAGGTTGAGTTTTGTTGTTCATGGTTGAGGGGTCGAAGTGGTTAGCCTGGATATAGATTATGGAATAATGCAAATAGGTGTTGTCTCGTTTATTGAGGGCTCACCAGGTTGGCACAATGGTAATCGGTGGAGTTGATTGGGAACAATGGCGAGGTAGTGCGGAGAGAGTGTGGAGATAGTCGGAAGTATATGCAGGTTGATTCAAAATTATCATGTCCAGTTGTTAATTTTGAATTCTATTGCTATTTCTAAAAAAATTTTGTAATATGGAGGTAATATTTGTTATTTATTTTGTTTGGGTAAGGTACTGGGTAATTCTGCTTATAATCTTGGTTTACACGGTGTTACTAATTGTGGATTCTATGTAATTTCTCAAATCTCAAATTTTTATCAGGATGTTAATCTGTTTTATATTATTTATTGGGATGATGCGTTGAAATGCAGCATTAATAACAGGTCCACGAGTATTAAAAAATTGGGGAGATGTTATTGTATGTGGGTATTAACAATGACAAAAGTGGATATTGGTATGATGGGTTTGTGATGTTGCTTTAATGTAAATTTACGAACAGTACCTTTCGTTTATATTGTGTCTCTCTACTTTTGTTCTTCACAATTGACCAAATGTGGCCAAGGTCTTGATTTGAATTTTTGGGGGCATTTTTGCTGTAAATGCTGCTTATAATTAATTATATATTTTTAATACAGTCCTATTTCTAATAAATTTTGTTTCTAAACGGGGAACCCATTTGTTCTCACAATGACCAAAGTGGCTCAAGGTCTTCGTGAAGTTTTGGGGCATTTTGCTGTGACTTGCTCTATACTACAGGTCCTATTCAAATAATGTTTTCTAACTTAGTCATTGTTCTTAACAATTTGTCAAGAGTGGCTCAAGGGTGATGGTGCTGTCCTAAAATAGAAAGGTAAGGACACGTTGAATTGCACATATTGCAAAATGAATTTGGTTTTTTGCAATACTTTAACATAGCATCAATCCCTGTATTGAACAACCCATTTAATACAAAAAAAAAGAGAAACAAAGACATGTGGGATTCCATCCAGATTTTAAAATGTTGTGTTTTCTAGAATTAAAAACTAAAAAACTTGCATGTACTAAAATAGCTGTTTAAGAAAAAATCCTCTGAATTGTACAAGGGAGGTACAGTAAAAACTTGACAGAAGTAGGTTATTCAGAGACATGAGTATGCGAGCACGGACAGAGAACAAAGTAACAATGATACCATTCCTCCAGCAAGTTGATAAAATAGAAAAAAATGCAAGATAATGGGCACCTGGTGTAAAGGAGCGTTAACCACCAGTATTATCCAAGTGAAGCTCAATTGGTTCCACACTCATACGGAGGGGGCAAGCGCTACCCAGGTATTGACTGTGTACAAAGGAGAATGCTGGAGTCTCCACTACTTCCCGCTTCCGCACTCCTTCAGCCACGACAGTATCGTTGCTGCTCATCCAGGGCATTTTAACCTGCTGTTAATAGATACGAACTGTCCAGCCTGGGGGCGTTCACCGCACCCACTGTAAACTCCGCCCCTTGGTCATAGCGTGTGGCCCAGGACAGTATAGTCAAAGTGCCATTGAAACAAGAATGGTGGTTGAGAAGACCCTTTTTTCTCACGCACTTTTTAAATGTGGGGGTCATGCGAGTTTTGGGGCTCATGCTGTGGCCCTGACTAGTTAGTCTAATGTGCCATTTCAACTAAAAAGGTGGTTTGAAAGACTCCTTTTCCGGCACTTTATTAAATGGTAGGGGTCATGCAGGTTTTGGGCTCATGCTGTGGCCCAGGACACAGGTATATTTCAATGTCCAGTGATACATAAAATAGGTGGTTGAAAGACTCCTTTCTCCCGCACTTTTTAATGTGTAGAGGGTCATGCAGGTTTGGGCCTCATAGCTGTGGGCCCAGGGACAGGTATAGTCAATGTCCACTTTCCACTAAAATGGTGGTTGAAAACTCCTTTTCCCGGCAATTTGTTAAATGTGGGAGGTCATGCAGGTTTGGGTCTCATTGCTGTGCCCAGGACAGGTATAGTCAATGTCCTGTGTTAACTAAAATGGTGGTATGAACAAGACTTCAATTTTCCGCACTTTTTAATGTGGGTCATGCAGGTTTGGGCTCATCTTGGCCACAGACAGGTATATCGAATGTCCAGTTCAACTGAAACTGGTGGTGAAAGACTGCCTTTTCCGGCACTTTTTAAATGTGGGGGATCATGCAGGTTTTTGGTGCTCTTGCTGTGGTCCTGACAGTATATCCAAGTCCAGTTCAACTAAAATGGTGTTGAAAACTCCTTTTTCCGGCTACTTTTTAAAATGTGGGGTCATGCAGGTGGGGCTTCATGCTGCGGTCCAGAAGGATATTCAATGTCAGCTTCAAGTAAACATGAATGGTTCAAATCATACTGCCTTCTGCAACTTTAATTGTTGGGTGATTGCAGTGTTAGTGGGTCAGGCTTGTGGTACAAGACAGGGATAGTAAATCGTTCTGTGACGTTTTTTTCTGTGACTTTTATAACCCGTAAGTGTGTTGCCTAAGATGGTAGCACCGTGATCCATTTGACTGTTTGTGGATTTAATTTCAGCTTCTCCATCCTTGTTTTGTGTAAAAATGAAGGTGTTGTTGCCGTCCCATAGAGCTTTTAATGGTCCATTATTACAGCGCATAATCGATGCTCACTATCGAAAAACCTTACGATAGCGGCCGACTATCGACATACTATCGATCTCGATAGCCAACGCAATCGCTCAACACTATTTACTACCATTTCTAGAGCATGTTCCACTAAAGTAGGTGGACATGAGCCACAGAGATGTACAGTAAACCAAAAAATGTTAAAAATAAATAAAATAAGAAGGAAACATATTTCTCCTATCGAAACACGATTTACTGTGACAACTGAACTGCTGGACTCTTTCTTTACTTCCAGATTTACAATTGGATCAATCTAATGACAGAGAAGCACAGTGACCTTGTAAGCCAGCACAATCTGGGCTTAACCTACGAGTCCAGGCCTATGCATTATTTGAAGGTTGGTTTCTAACTATTTAATATCTTGTTTTTCACTGTTAATTTAGATATAACTACAGGATGGATGTGTAGAGATGTTCCTTCTCTGATACTTATTGTCTGTAATGCTGACCATACACACTCTATGCTGCTATGTTTTGAGAGAATTGCATTCCTAAGGGTACTTTCACACGCAGGTACATTTTTGGTACATTGTTTGATGCGTTTTTGGATGCGTTTTTGTGCAGAAAGGCACAGCAATTCATGTTCTATATTTCTGCACAAAAAAGACATCCAAAAAATGCACAAAAAAAACGCACTGTGTGAAAGCACCCTAAGGTGGACATGTATTAACGGGACTGTGCCAGAAGTCTGCCGTATTTTCAGCCCAATATCAGATGCAGCCCGTTCGCATTACTGAAAAGCCACCCGAACTCCATTATCAGGTGCATTACAGAGTGCTAGCGGCACTTTGTAATGCGCCTAATTTCGGGGTGCGTGTGGGAGGCGGGGCGCACTTGAACCGTAGCACGGCTCTAGATTTATAACTTCGCTACGGCATTTATACGCACATTACTGGGAAACAGATTTTACCAATGTTTACCTGAGCCAGAAATGTCGTGTTATATAAAGCCTATGATTTTTGCCTAAAGGTTTCACATTAATATGCTATTCAAGTAATTCATGTGTGTACTCTAAATTGATAGATCTGTATCCTCATCGAAATATGTCTGTACATTATGACTTGCAGTAATGTACAGGTGCCACATATAAGTGATTGGACATTATAGCTACAGCCACTTGAGTAAAGCACACATTTGGTATCAGCATACTTACTGGGGTTGCACTATCATCAAGGTTACTCACAAAACAATAACATATTATTTAGTTAAAGGTGTTTTCTCACCACAATGATTAACTTTAAATGTAGGCAAAGGAAAATAAAAAACAACTATATTGATTTTGCTAAGATTAGGAGATTTTATCTACTCCTTGTGTTCACAAGATTATCTGGATTACCCACCACCTCTCTCTGCTTTCATTGCTCCAAGGGTGAATTACTCCATGCACAGGAGCTTGTTTATTAAAGGGGTTGACTCATCTCAAAGTTTCATCAGATGCATGAATGAAATAATGCTGCTTGACTCTGTCACTTTCTGGTCAAGCTGTCTGTAATTAGCATATGAGCTCTGTGTATTTAGACTTCTCTGTTTATCAGTCTAGATTAGCTAAATTACCTTCACTGAGGTCCAGAGAAGCTTCTCAGCTAATGTAAACAGTAGAGTAATTAGTCTTTTGTCTGAAAGATTAGATAACAACAAGCTCTCACTGTCCAGAGTTCTGTGCTGCCATGACCTGTGTGATGACATCACTCCTTGCAAACAGCAGGGGAGAAAAGAGTACACAAGTCAGTCACTAGGGGAACCAGAGAGAGCCAGGAAGGTGATAAAATCACTTGTAGCGCCTTAACAAAAAAAGATGAACAACACAATATAAAAAAACCGTCTTCATTTAGTGTTCCCTACATTTTGAAAGCTATTCTTTGTAGCGAGACAACCCCTTTAAGTTAATTACAAACTTTAACGCTTTGGAGCCTGGTAGCCATTTGCATTACACTTTATAAACCTCCAGCACTCATGTCAATGGCATATCAGCTCTGTTATTACGAGCTGATCCTGTTACAAACACTACTGTGGCTCTGTGAAACAGCATAGTGAGACAACCCCTTTAAGTTAAATGATTTATGTGTCGGAGAGCAAAAACCCTCACCAGGGGTGGAACTACCGGGGTAGCAGTCAGGGGCTCGGGACAATAGGGGGCCTAGGCCCCATGGCAGCTGCTACCATGTCTGCAACCCGGTAGTTCTGCCCCTGGACCCAGCCTGCAATGATTGTAACTACTATACAAATAGCTCCGAAAATCTCTCTCTCACCAAAATGAGATACTCCCACAAACATATTAAACAACAAAAAATGGAGTACTATTTCAATAAGAAATTACAAAATTCTTTATTAACATCTTAGAGACCGTAACAAACAATAACCAAAGTAAAAATACATAACATAAACAAGAGGATAACCAGTACAAAAAGGGGAAACAACAGCGGTAGAAAAATATCATCCGATGTAACCAATTATAAGATGTAAAGCATTGATATTATATGCATGGATATAGCCAGAAATTTGTATATATATCATTAACCAGAGTAAAACTGATGCACATAATAAGTAACTAAATCACTGGCTTCAATGTATAAAACTATCAATGCAAAGTATATAGCCATGTTTTTAATATGTAACTACAATATATCTACCAACTACCCCAGAATGAAACTATAATGGGCCAATAAATGGCTCAAAAAGTCAAATCTAATATAAAGGACCATAATAAACAAGACATATTACCCATATTGAAAAGGGGAAGATAGATGTCGCTGTGACCCCATCCTGACACATTAGGCCAACAAAAGGCTTCTTCAGTGGACAAAGAACTTACTGCCCCATGGGTGTTATATATATGGGATCAACACCGGCGCATGCGTCGTAAAACTAGACAGCCGGAAGTGGGGCACAGTCTGCTCGGATAAACGGCACGGACGCCGTGAGTGCATCTTGCAATCAGGTGGGCCTTTTTAAGGAATCGGTGTTGGTCCCATATATATAACACTTGTTTATGTTATGTCTTTTTATTTTGGTTATTGTTTGTTACGGTCTGTGTAAGATGTTAATAAATAATTTTGTAATTTGAGATAGTACTCCATTTTTTGTTGTTTAAAATGATAGTAACTATAGTTCACTGCCGCGCGGGGCCCGACGCCACCCCCCTGCCTCTGCTTACCTGCCTGGTAAGCCTAAGGACTTAGGCCTTAAGCTTTCCAGGCGACAGTCCTCAGTGCTGACGTCACATCATCGCGCCACCCGCGCTGGGCTCAGAGCCTGACCTGCCAGCTTCGCAGTCACATTGTGGGAGCATATAGAGTGGTAAGTAAATTATTTCTATCTTTTTTTTTTAATACTTATGGAGCCTAAACCCTGCCTGCCTATTTATAAGGCCCCTATAATCCCTCTAAACTCTGCCTGACTACCTAAATGGGCCCTATAACTGCCCTAAACCATGCCTGCCTACCTATATGGCCCCTATAACTCCTCTATACTCTGCCAGACTATCTATATGGACTCTATAACCCCCTTATCCCTGCCTGCCTACCTATGTGGGCCCCTATAACCCACCTAAACACTGCTTGTCTGCCCGTATGGCTCTATAACTCGTCTAAACCTTGCCTACCTACGTATATGTGCCATGTAACACCCCTAAACCCTGCTTGCCTGCCTATATGACCCCTATAACACCGCCAAACCCTGACAGACTACCTATAAGGCCACTATAACCCTCCCTAAAACCAGCCTGACGCCCTATATGACCCCTATAACCCACCTAAACCTTGCCAGTCTACCTATTTGGCCCTTATAACCTCCCTAAACCCTGCCTGATTACCTATATTAGACCCTATAACTCCTTAAACACTACCTGTCTACCTATATTGGCCCTATAACCCCCCTAAACCTTGCCTACTACCTATATGGGCCCATACAACTCCCATAAACCCTGTTTGCCTACCTATATGGGCCCTATAACCCCCCTAAACCCTGTCTACCTACCTATATGGGCCCCTTTAACCCCCCCGCAAACCCTGCCTAACTACCTATATGGGCCCCTATAACCCAACTAAACCCTGCCTACCTTACTATATGGACCCCTATAACCCACCTAAACCCTGCCTGCCTATATGGGCCCCTATAGCTACCTAAACAGTGCCTGCCTATATGGCCCCCTATAGCCTACCTAAATCCTGTCTGCCTATATGATGCCTCCTATAGCCTGCCTAAACCCTGGCTGCCTACCTATATTTGGCCCTAAAGGCTACCCAAGCCCTGCCTGCCTACATAGGGTACCCTATAGCCTACCCAAAACCTGTCTACTTATATGGGCCCCACCTATAGCCATATAGTCATGAAAATGCTAACGGCGTTAGATCCATTCCATACAATGTTGCATTTCTCTAAAAGATCATTTTATAGTATATCAAATATAATACCAAACGTGGTCATTAACTTCAAGCATGATTATATCAGAAATCAAAGAAATTTTCACCTGAGGATCCCGATAGAGTCTCTCCACTCTTTTCTACATAGAACACAACGTCCTTTACACTTCACCGGGCAGTCTTCAACTCTACAACTCTCAGAGATCTCACTGCTTCCACTCGCAATGAAGTGGTGAAGTGTAAAGGACGTTGTGTTCTATGTAGAAAAGAGTGGAGAGACTCTATCGGGATCCTCAGGTGAAAATTTCTTTGATTTCTGACATAATCATGCTTGAAGTTAATGACCACGTTTGGTTTTATATTTGATATACTATAAAATTATCTTTTAGAGAAATGCAACATTGTATGGAATGGATCTAACGCCGTTAGCATTTTCATGACTATATGACCAATGTAACAGGTGGGGATCTGTTGCTACGGTGTTTCACCTGTAAGTTTAAAGGTGTATACAAATAAGTTGAAGTTTAATATATACCCCACCTATAGCCTACATACCTATGTGTGCCCTATAGCTACCTATACCATGCCTGCCTATATGGGCCCCCTATAGCCTACCAAAACCATTTCTGACTATATGGGCCCACTATAGCCAACCTAAACCCTGTCTGCCTATATGATGCCCCCTATAGCCTACCTAAACTCTGGCTGTCTACCTATATTAGGCCCTATAGCCTACCCAAACCCTACCTGCCTATATGGAGTACGTTATAGCCTACCCAAAACCTGTCAACCTATATGGGCCCCACCTATAGCCTACATACCTATGTGGGCCCCACCTATAGCCTTTTTACCTAGCTACCTGGGGCCCATCTAGAGCCTGCCTACCTACATACCTATCTGGAGCCCACATATAGCCTGCCTACCTAGCTACCTGGGGCCTACCTGCAGCCTACCTGGGGGCTGCCTACCTAACTGAGGCTTAACTAATGCCTACCTAGGGCCAATTTACCTACCTACCTGTAGCCTACCAAACTAGGACCTGCCTTCCTACCTTTGGCTAACTACTGCCTACCTAGGACCAATCTACCTACCTACCTGTGGCCCATCTACCTGCAGCCTATGTACTGTCTACCTACCTGGGGCCTATATACTGCCTACCTCCATACTTGGAGCCTACCTACATAGGCTTGTACCCACTCTCCCATCCCTGGGAAGTTTGTACTAAAGTGGGGGACAGTGAGGGAGGTGCTGGAAAAGTGAGAATTCTAAGATATTTGTGTCAAAATCTGCAGGGATGAGTGGTGTCTGGGAGAAGTCATCATGGCGGTCTGGACCAGATGCAGAACAAATGGAAAAGTCAACGACTTGTCAGAGAAATGGCACCTGTGAGTCACAAGGACTGTAATCATGGTAATCACTCATATGTCAGCAGAGCCTGTGTACACTGGTGTCTTTCACTATATGGGCACTGTATGGTAGTAATAGTCAGTCAGCAGAGCCTGTGTACACTGGTATATACCCCTATATGGTCACTGTATAGAGGTAATTTACAATCTGTAGGGCACCAATGTACACTGGTATTTACCACTATATGATCACTATATGATTGTAATATTAGTCTTTGTATACTGATCTTTATTCACTAATAGTATAGGGGTATTATTCTGTCGCTAAGTGGTGGTAATTTGTTGTTGTATTCTGGCAGCAAATTAAGGTCTTTATGTAGTAGCGTTATTGGTAATATTGGTCTTGATATAGTGGGATTTGTTTGGTAGCAGTATTACGGTGAAAAGTATGGTGAGGTATTTAAGAGGTCCCGGTAAATGTTTCGTGGTTGGGGGGTGGAAGAGAGGCCCCTTCCAAAGATTGCTATGGGGCCCAGGCTTCTCTAGTTATGTCCCTGACCCTCACGTCACATTTTGTTCTTGCCCTTATGTCCCACTCCTCCACTCTTCATTTCATCAGCATTTTTGGGTAGTGGGTGAGCTTTGTGTTGGTCATATAACTATTTCTCAACTGATTGGAACTATATATCCCATCATCACCTTAATTCTGAGCCACACACTCATGTCAGTTGGTAGGTGTGTAGAGGCTTTCAGTAGTACAAACTGGGCATGCTTGACCAGATAAGAGTAAAAGCATCTAATCACCGTAACTACTAGCAACAAGGGATATAAGTTACATAGACCAGGCTATGTAGATAGAAGCGTGGTATAAACATTGTTTATTATTAAGTGCCTTTATTTGCAAAGTTTGTGATTTTGACAATATCTATGCAATGGGATATAATATATATTGTGGTAAAACCACTATAAGCAAAACATAGACATCGTTGGGCTGGTGTCTTATTTTTATTTGCAGTAATAAAATATCAACAAAAGGAAAGAATGAAACAAATCTGTATTTTTTCTTTATCTGCCATTTTATTGTACCTGTACACCCTGAACCTAAGTCACGACAGTGTTAATTTATTGCTATTTGACCTCTTGACAGCTCAGCAAGCCTTCAATTGGCCCTAAAAAAATTGTCTGGATGGATTGCGGTATTCATGCACGTGAATGGATTGCACCAGCTTTCTGCCAGTGGTTTGTCAAAGAGGTGAGCCATCAAGTCTGCGCTTAAAGGGTTTTTCTCACCATGTTGTTTCACTGAGTCACAAGCAGCCTTCCACTCAATCTGTCAGTCCTTAGGTTGTGGGTGGTTATATAGCAGTGATTAGCACATTCAGCTTCTATGCTGACAGTGCAGGAGATTGTTATCTTCAATAAACACAAGGTACTGTGTGATGTGAGACTGAATACACTGCCTTTATCTTAAACAGATACCAATATTGTTAGATTTAATTAGCTTTTCTCTGGAGCTCAGTCCCTTCAGTCTGTACGTCAGGTGATTTCACTACCTTCTCTCTGCTCTCTCAGCTAATGAGATAACAGAGTATGGTCTGGTATGCAGGTTACCATAAAAACCTGTGTGCACTCAAGAGCACATGAAATGTCTATTATCTTATGACAAAAATGAAATGAAATCTATTGAAAAATGTATTTAGAAAAAGTCTTCATTTGACTGTCCCTTCATGTTGAAAGCTAATCTATGTAGTGACAAAACCTGGTTAAGTCTCCCTATAATACCCCATTCATCAAATTTTAATGAGAAGGAAAAAATACTTATCTGTTTCATTGACAACTGTATTGTTAAAAAGATGCTGTTTAGACCAGAGCTTTCCAAATTTATCTGGCCTGCTGCCTCCTTTTCATAATCAAAATTACTCCACTCCCCCTGAAAATCTACCTTCTTCCTACAGAAGCATTATATCACCCGCCCTGAACAAAATGTCAAACTGTTATGTGAGGAGGGTAATATGCAGCTCTTATATTAGCAGATGTGCCTAAATTCTGGATAGTGTGCAGGCTCAATAGCTAATAGGCCTACACTCTGCTTAGGAGGCAGGCAAACTTAGCACTCTAGGCACCGGCATTCACCCTCACTGAGCAGAAAGAGATGACCCAAACAGAATGTCATTACTTTCTGTTCTGTAAACATTATACATAAGGAGGTAAAGCCGGCATAACAATAATCCCTTCCCGACATTGGACATAAGCTTACGTCCTGGTCTGTAGAGGTTAACGCAAAATTAACATAGGTTTACGTCCAGAGGATCATGCAAACTATAAAATAGAGTTTGCTGGAGGGCAAACCAGCTTTACATTACAGCTGACGTCTCATAAGAATTATAATTGTGGCTGCTGAGGGCTTCCCTTACAGCCCGGGAGCCTAACGAAGTCTCCCGGGCTGTGTGTGACATTATTATGCCCGGCCATGGCCTTTGGACATGGCTAGGCATAATGATAATTGCCATGAAGAAAAGTACATAGCAATAATGCTGTGTACTGGTCTCCATTGTAACAGTGATAAGAAGAAGAAAGAAGAAAAAAAAAAAGTAAACACAAACAAATAAAATAAAAACACATATACCGCTCTTTTCGCCCTTTACAAACGCCAATCACCCAAAAAAAGATCAAACGTTAATAAAGTACCTTATACATCTGTCATGTTATTTAACCCACATAGTGAACAGCGTAAAAAAAAAATTGTAACATAATTGTGATTTTCGTTCATCTCGCAGCACATAATATGGAATAAAAAGCAATCAAAAAGTCATATAAATGCCCAAGTAGCACCAATGAAAATGTCAGTTTCCCGCAAAAAAAAAAGCCCTTACATAGCTCTGTATATGGAAAAATAAAAAAGTTATGGCTTTCAGATGATAGTGATGCATAAATATTGTTTTACATAATAAAAACTCTATTTTAAAGCTCTTCAATATAAAAAGAACTATAAAAATTGGGTTTCAACATAATTGTATATACCCACAGATTAAAACTAACTTGTTATGTAAACTGCACGATGAGCGCTGTTAAAAATAAAAACTCTACTAGGATTGCAGTATTTTCTTCACGCTGCCTTCCAAAAAACTGATTTAAAAGTGATCAAAGTCTTGTCCCCCAAAAAATGATACCAATAAAAACGTCAACTCATCCCGCAAAAAGAAACCACTTCACAGCTCAGAACATAGAAAAATAAAAAGGTTATGGCTATCAGACTATAATGATGCAAAAACGTGTTTTCCTTTTTAAATAAAAGTGTTTTTATTGTGTAAAAGCAGTAAAACATAAAAAAAATACAAATTGGGTATCGCTGTTTATTGTATTGACCTGTTGAGCAAAGCTAGTATGTCATTTATAATGCTTGATGACCGCTGTAAAAAATAAAAATAAAAACACTACCTGGATTGATGTATTTTGTTCAAAACACCTCACAAAAACCTTGATAAAAAGCGATCAAAGCATCATATGAACCCCATAATGGTACCAATAAAAACTCATCCTACTAAAAAAAGCCCTCATTTAGCTCCATATACAGAAAAATAAAAAAGTTATGGTTATAAGACTATAATTACATAAAAACACATTTATAAATGCATTTCTATTGTGTAAAAGCAATAAAACATATAAAATTTATAACATTGTATTTACCGGATAATAAAGTTATCGTCATTTATATTAAAAAACAATAGCGGAACCGCGTTATCCCCCCCATTTTTATGGCCCAATACTAAAAAATTATGGAACACCCGTATGCCCAAAAGATCCATGAGGGGTGTTGAATCCAAAATGGGGTGACTTTTGGAAGATTCAACCTTGACCGCTGTAAAATTTAAAATAAAAAACACTACCAGGATTGTTGTATTATGTTCATCCTGCCTCGCAAAATCATTGATAAAAAGCGATCAAGGCATCATAAGATCCCCAAAATGGTACCAATAAATACATCAACTCATCCCGCAAAAAACAAGCCCTTGTATAGATCTACAGAAACATAAAAAAATTATGACTGTCAGACTATGATGACATAAAAATGCATTTTTTTACAAATGCATTTAAATTGTGTAAAAATTAGTTAGACATAAAATCTATATAGATTTGATATTGTTGTAATTGTACCAACCCAAATTGTAAAGTTATCATGTCATTTATAACACACAGCAAATGCTTTAAAAATGAAACCTAAAAACAGTGCTGGTTTTTTTCCATTTTCAAAGGCCAATGCTTAAAAAACTGTGAAACACCTGTGGGCCCCAAAAATTTCACAATAATCCCTTATATGAGTTCCCTGAGGGATGTTGAATCCAAGATTGGGTGACTTCTGGAAGGTTTCACCTTTTCTGGTATTTTGGGAGCTGTGCAAATGTATCGTGGCACCCACCAAAATCTGCATTTCAAAAGCTCCCTTCTATGCCCTGCCATGCACCCAAACAGCGGTTTACACCAAACTTGGAAGAAATTGTGTAACAAATTTTGAGATCCTTTTTTTCAGGATTCCTTGTAAAAATGAAACCTTTTTTAAACTAAAATTGCATATTGTTGAAAACAAATAAATGTTTCATTTTCATAGCCTAACGCTAAAAAAATTTGTGAAACACCTGTGGGGTCGATATACTCACTATTCCCCTGGATATATTACTTAAGATGTGTAGGTTCCAATATCAGGTATTTCTATGGGTGTTTATTAAGTTTTAGCGCCTTAAGGTGTCTGCAAACCTGTAAGGGCACCTAAAGAGAATCATAATGAAAATGAGACCCCAAAGTCCGGTAAGTGCTCCCCCTATTCTGAGGCTTGTCATATCTACTGTGTTCCAGTGAATAATGGATAAAGATTGAAAATCTGCAAAAAAAAAATAATTTAATTTTCAAACTTTGAAAATGGCAAATCTTTCAAAATGTTCACAACATTTTGATATTTTTCACAAATAGACAAGGATTGTATGGAGCAAAATGTTTTACTAACTTAAAGCACAATGTATCACAAGAAAACAGTCTCTGAATCACATGGATAGGTAAAAGTGTCAAAAAGTTATTGACACAAAGTGACAAAGACCCATTTTAAAGGGTCAAAACATTGCAGTGTTTTGTACTGGGATTTGGAATTTTGGAAGTAAGGGTTAGCTACCTTTTCCTTGGCGGTCTATTGCATGGTGAGTGATCCAGGCTCGATTGGATGATTGGTGCTGCTCTAAGTTTTTTATTCTTTACAAAGTGACACATATCAGATTTCAAAAATGGGACTCTGTCAGGAAGGTGAAAACTGGCTGCATCCTTAAGGGGTTAATAACAGTAATTTTAGTTTCTCACTGACATATGACATACAGTTCAATCATGAATCAGAAAAAGTTGTGCTGGTTAAAACAAATCAAGACAGGCGCACCTCACGTAATATTGTAACATACATATCAAAACAGGTCATGGATATTGAAAATTGCTCACCTAATACGATTATGGTACAACACACATGAAAGCTTAGGGAAAAAAACAGCAGCCCGGTTCTGTTGGGGCGCAGGGGAAACCTTGCACAGTTGGAGTCCATGGAAACGGTAATTTACTTGAACTCAGAAAAAATTGTGAATATGGACCAAAAACACGGCGCTCAGTAATCAAATTGAAATATTGCTTGAGAAGTATATGTGTATATACTCGCCTGTGTGTGAGGCCCATTGCGGAACTTTGGCGCAAAAAGGAAGCGCCTAAATGTATTAAGTTTAAGACCGGCGGGGGAAATCAAAAATATATCATTAAAGGGGTTTTGCTCGCACAAAGTTTTAGCTTTCAAAATGTATGGAACACTAAAAGAAGATGTTTTTAAATTTTTTGCATTGCCCACTTTTTTTGTTAAGGTCTACACGTTTTTCACCTTTGAGCTCTCTTGGTTCCCCTGGACCGACCTGTTTTCCTTTTCCCGCCTGCTGTGGTTTTTCACACGGGTTGTGGCAGCACAGACCCTTGACACGACAGCTTGTTTTTATTGATCTTACAGACAAAAGACTAACTATTAACTTTTTTCTTTAGTTTAGGAAGCTTATAGGAATTGGAGAAGGTAATTTCTGTAAACTAATAAAAGAGAACCCTAAATACACTGAGTATATGCTAATTAAATTACAGCTCAACCTGGAAATGGCAGAGAAAGCAGCTTTATTTCATTCATGGCCTATGAACCTTTGGTGAAAAATCCTTTTAAGCATGTCAGTGAATAGAAATTCTCTTGGGGGGCGTGGCCTGCCAAGGATGTGAGAAACCCTGGGCCGGGTGAGCTCCCATCACAGCTCCTTTCTGCCCCCCAAAAAAACCCTTTACAACCCCCTGCAAAATAAAAAAACCATCTAGGCAGTACATCAACGTTACCCTGTGAAAACCCTGGGGTCTGTATCTTAAAATGGCAGGGATCTGAAGAAAAATACAACTTGGGAACCTCTCACATCTATAAGGTAGGCTTGTAACAGTCCCCTTTCCGGGGGTGCTGCTGGCCCATGAAAACTCCCTACAAAGTACTACAGCACATGTCCCTTTAAAAAAAATTTTACTGCCCCTTTTGGAAAGCACTGGTGCTCAAGAGCATTTTGTGGCTATTCAATCAGCGTGCTGTCTCATTTTTTTAAACCTGCGTGCCCAGCATTCCCCATTCCCAGAACTTTCCTGTGAGTCTGCTGCAATATAAACTTGACAGCTCAAAATCTCAGTCTGAGCTATTTAACTTTTTTGCGCCCCATACAGCTCCGATATAAGTACTTCTTTTTTCAGGACTGGTCGAACTTCTTGGAAGCCGGTGTTTCGGGAATCATTTTAGTGAGCTATTTCAGTCGAAGGCTGGTGCCCCCAGGTCGTTTTAAACCGAATGTCCGCATCCCTCCACTGTAGGGCTTTCTGCTAATTTCTGCTGCATATTATATCTGAAAGTTCACCATCTAACCCGGGGTCTATTATGGGCTTTCTCTGCACCCTCGATACACCTCCTGATGTAAATTTTTTATTCAGTGCATGGACCCTAAAACCACTCACAGTGCTCCTCACTTCCTTAGGACTTTACCTATGTAGAACTGTTTACAATCATGCCCAAAGATCCTTTTTTCTGCTGCTTATTTAGAACAGTTCAACTATCACTCCCTATAAATTTAAGGAGAACAGGAGGAAAAAAGAAAACAACAAAAAAAAACCCTCCTTCTAATTACAGCTTTATATCTTAATATCCAACTTCTTACACCCCCCTGTCGCAGTCTTTCAAATTCACGTTCCAGAAATGGGAGGCACTACAAAAAAAAAACCCAAAAAGACTAAGCCAACTAAGTTCCAAATTCTTTTTTCATCACCAGCCCGCTCTTATCTAGAAGGGGGCCACTTTTCCCCCCCTCATCCTCTCCCACTCCTTCTTAAAAGAGCAATCGTGACCTAGATCAGCAGGATACTTTGGACTCGCAACCTCTCCCCGTTCATACTTCATCAACTCTTCTCCATTTTCCCGCACTTTTATACAATCTGCCCTGAAGCAAATATGGGAGAATTGAGATAAATTTCAGTCTCTTGCATCACGAATGGCCGTTGAGACAAAGATGTCAGGTTTGTGCCTTATAATCCCCTTAAAACGACGCCAATGTGTACTGGAAGAAGAGGTGCAGCGCCCTTTCAGCCAAAGTCTCAGACCTAGAAGATAGATTCGCCGCAACAATGTCAGAGTCCGTGGCATCCAAAATTTTTCCCCCTGACGCACTAAATACTTCCCTAACAGCCCTTATGGCTCTAGTACGGGGGGGTGAAAAATTAAACAGGAGTGACAATAGACCATACATAGGATCCCAAAACCGAAAAAATCTCCCAGCAAGCCCCGGGGGGACACTATTGCTCGGACCCTTTTTAAAACAAAAAAAAAAAAACTTTTAAGAGTTCCGCAAAGCTGAAAAATTCCAGAACGCCCCAGACAATTCTATTTTCCCTGACCTTTCAGCAGCAACCCATGTCAAAAGAGGGAGTTCCACCCTTACACCAAGCTTCAAAAGGGGAAAGAGATATTCTACGTGGGGTTTTCCAGTAAAGTTTTATCTTTTGTTAGAGTGGAACCAATTTTTTGTAGTCCCCAAAAGGGGCCTGCTCTTTTTTAAAAAAGCTGGAATTTGATTTCCGAAGAATCCAGTCCTGTCCGGAACAGACACCGATTTGATCCCCCCCTTGTGGCCCAAAAAAACCTTCCACATAGCCCAAGATCTTTGGACTGTTGTCCTTCAGTATCCTTTTGGTTGGTACCCATAGGGTCCTGGGGGAACTCTCATGTTCACTCTTTGGGAATTTTTATTTTTTCTTTTTTTTTCTAAATCTTTTCCCTTCCTTTTTGGTTCAAGGAGGACTTTGCCCAGATTTTTTTTCCCTTTTTTAGGAATATTTAGTTTTTTGAAATACTTTATTGGATGTTTTGTTTTTGGTTTTTCTTGTTCAAAAAGGGGGAAAAAATTCTACTCTTTCTTGTTGAAACCCCTCTTTTTTTAGGTGTTTATGATACTAAAATGTCATGTAGCTCACTGCGTGTTTCCCTACTTACATATGTCTTTAAACTTTTACTATATTTTAAAGGGGATTAAATTCCCCCCCTTCAAAGTTTTGCTTTGGAAAATGTACTTAAATACAAGCAGATATTTTTTGTTTGCAAAAGAAAAATTCATTCTAAAGATCAACATACCCCAAAGGGCCACTTTATTGGGTACCCTGCCCAACTGTCGTTAAATTTTAATTTCGAATCAGCCAACCACATGGCGGCAACCAGTGAATTTTAGGCTGTAACATGGTCAAGACAATCTCCTGCAGTTAAAAAACGAGCACAGTAGGGGGAAGAAAGGTTTTTGAGTGCCTTTGAAACGTGGAGGTTTTGTTGGGCCAGAAGGGGGTCTATATTTCAGAAACGGGTTTTTCCCCGGGGGATTTTCAGCACAACTATTCTAGGGTTTACAAGATGGCCCGAAAAAAAAAAAAACATCAGTGGAGCGGCAGTCCTGTGGGCGGAAATGCCTTGTTGATGCCAGAGGTCAAAGGGAGAATGGGCAGGGGTTTCGAGCTGATAGAAAGGCACAGTGACTAAAATAGCACCTTACAAAAAAGGGGGCGAAAGAGCATCTTGAACGCACAGTCGGCAAAACTTTAGGCAGATGGGCTAAAAGCAGAAAAGACCAACCCCGGGGTGCCATCCTTTCAGCTAAGAAAGGAAATGGCCCCATTTTCCCCAAGTCTCAAAATTGGACAGTAGAAGATTGGAAAAAAAACGTTCCCTGGTCTGTTGAGTCTCGATTTCTGCTGCGACATTGGATGGTAGGGTCAGAATTTGGCGTCAACAAATAAAAGATGGATCCCCCTGCCTTTTGTTAAACGGTTCAGGCTGGTTGGGGGTGTCATTTTTGTGGGGAATATTTTTTGGGCACTTTTGGGGCCCCTGGTACCATTAGCATCGTTGCAAAACCTTGTTGAATCTTGCCACAAAGAATTGGGCAGTTTTGAAGGCAAAAGGGGGTCCAACCCTTTACTAGCATGGGTCCAATAAAAAGTGGCCCGGGGTGAGTGAAATTTGAACAAAAAAAATTTTCCCTTACTTTTTCCCAAGCTCACTCCCCAAAAAAAAGAGCGGTGTAGCTTTCTAATAAAGCATTCTATTTCATTCTCTTTTTACATCTAATAAATTTACCGAAGGGCGCTATGTTATTATTTTTTGCATAATTAACCCAACCCTTACACTCCATCAATTTATGCTCCAAAAAGAAACAAATTTCCTTCATTAAGAAAGTTGTTCAAAGGGAAAGAGCTTAGAAGAGGGGGGTTGATCCTGGAGGGGATTTTAATTAGTGTTTTGTAAATTGATGGTCGGGGTTCGAACTAAAACCCTTTCAAAAGATCTTCAAAATTTTTTTAGAGGAAAACTTCATGACATTGGAGGGATTCTACCCCGGAGAGAGAATTTTACATTCTTTTTTTGCCCCTAAAAATGTACACCCCAGAACGACTTCTTTTTACTAATAAAATAGTTCTTAAAGAGTCTTATCATCAAATTTTTGGAATATCCATGGTCCGACCCGCCCTTTGAAATGTGCTAGTCCAAAATTTGATCCCCAAATACTTCACTTTTGGGCCTCAATAATTTTCTTTTTAAAAAAAAGGAGATCAGCTCATATAATTTCATCGAGATTAAACATTTTTTTTTTTTTAAATAAATCTTTCTGTTCCTCTAGAGCTCCCTGTGGTGGCCATAAAGCCTTTATTAGAGGTATATTTATCCAAATAGCAAGTAGAGAAAAAAGGGAAAAGCCAAAAGCCCCCCTTTTGATTTTTGTCTAAAATTGGAAAAAAGACAAAACATTTAAAAATTGATCCACCCCCCAAAACAAAGACTCCCCATAGATTTGAGGAATAAATTAAAAACAATGTATCTTCCAAAAATGAGTTCAACCTGGCCAAAATGAAAAGGCAATTCTATTTCAAGGGGATAGGCCAAACAAACTGTTGGCAAGGAGGAAAAGGTTCACGCCAAAAACCCGAATCATCACTCTCTTTATCCAAGGGGGTAAAATAATAAATCCAATAGACATTTTCAAATTACTTTGCTGACTATACTCTAAACTCTATAAACTTCAAGAGAGCGAACATCTCCTCCCACCTCTGAAGAGCACTTAATCATTTTTTAAAATTTTGTTAATCTCCCAGTACTTCTAGTGCCCAGCAGCCGAATTGAATAGTCCTTTTCATAGCCAAGTCCGAAGAATACGGTATAGAAAAAAAAACAAAGCCCCTGGTCCTGATGGCCCCTTTTTAAAAAGTCTCCAACTTTTCCCGACCCTTTTTTTCCACATTTAAAATCACTTTGTTGAATTGTTTTTAAGAAAAAAACCTTAAAGGGAAATCCCTTTCGGCAATTATAATCCAATCCAAAACTGGGGAAAGCTCCAGATCAACCATCAATATAGACCCATTTCCCTTTTAAATTCAGATATTAAAAAATACCAAAGTTATTTCCACCCGCCTTAATTCATTTTCTCCCTGATCCTAAAGATCAAGGGGGCTTTTATTCCCGGGAGGCAGGTAGAGACCTACCAGGCGCCTATTAATCTTGTCGATTGCTGGGTTTCCTCTAGTGTGGCTTTTTTGTCCCCCGATGCGAAAAAAGCCTTTATAGGGGTTAAATGGTTTAATTGCTCTGTTTTATAAAAATTTTGGTTGTCAGGTTTTATCTTGGTGCTATAAGTCCCTCACTCCAGCCTTCAGCAAAGTCCTCACTTCCCGGATTTTTTTCTTCCCCTTTCGATATTTCAAATGGCCGCGTCAGGGTTTCCCTTTTCCCCCGTTTTTTGTTATGCTGGACCCTAGCTGAAAATATTAGAGCCCAACCCCCCTTTTATCAGGGCTAGAATTTAAAAATTTTCATCTAAATAAGCTTATTGGATGAGTGATGCTTTAACCACCCGACCCTTTCCCCTTCCATTGAAGAAATTTTTAAATTCTAAAATCTCTTTTTTTATCTCTCCTTTTTTTTAATTTAAAAAGATCTAAATTGTTTGTTTCGTGAAAAATGTGTCACTCAAAACTTAACTAGGACTCTTGGTTTAATATGGGAGAGCCTGTTACTTTTAGGCATTAAAGTCTCTCCTACCCCCCTTTAATATTTAAGATAATTACAAACCATTTTTACAGTTTATTTGACTCGGGAAAACAAACGTTTTTTTTCTCCCAATTTGTCATGGGGCCCAAATTAAATTTTTTGAAAAGTCTTTGTTCCTAAAATTTTTTAGTTTGCAGGGCTATCCCCCATTTACTTCTTTCCCCCATGATACATAAAAATTTAACATTTACTTGCAAAGTTCATTTGGAAATGGCCCCAGGCCTGAATTAAGAAAACCCGCTATACTTTAGTCAAAAAAGGGGGCCTAGTGTTCCCAATTTTGGTGCCTAAACTCAGCAATTATTCTGGAGCGGCCTTTCATTGTTCACCCAAACTGAAGATAATCTGGTAACATATTTTAAACCACCCTTCACCCCAAACCAGAAAATTACATCGATGTCTTAATAGTAGGTGCCCCCCCTCCAACTGCTTATTAAGACTCTAACTGATCTCTTTAAAGCATGGTTCTCATATGTAGTTCCAAATAATTGGTTTTTTATACAAAAAGGAAAATCTCTCCCTATTTCCTTTCGTTGTTGGGAAATCCAACCTTGCTTTTATGCTTTGGATAATACAATATAAAATTTTATTTAGCAATTATATGATGCCAGGACTAAAAACCTTTTAAGACCGGCCCAAAATTACAAACTCCTACCCAATTTCTTTCAGTATCTCCAACTTAGGCTGTGATACAAACATTGTTGGCCCCCCGATACTTCTCTCTCATTTCCACAACTTCATATTTAAAAAGAAAGGTTATGAAAAGGGGTTCCTTGTTTATAAATTTATTTTATGGGCAAGACTCAAGGTAAATTTTCTACCCTGCCAAATGGGGAGGGAGAACTAAAACCCGACCTTTTCCATAGAGCAATGGAACCAGGGACACCTATCCCCCCCCGGTTTTCCAAAAGTGCCCAAACATCAAGAAACCCCACAAATTCAACTTAGGTGGTACTTTCCCCCTACCAGACTACCCATATGTTCCCCGGGGTCTTCCAAATTTTTGTTGGAAAGTGCGGGCAAAGGAACCCTGCTTCTTCTGGGGGGGGTTGCCAATAATTAAAAAATTTTGGAAACGCATTGGCCCTTATTCAGGAAAATTTAAATTTGGGGCCACTTTACAGCTTTCCCCGAATTTTGCACCCTTTGATATAAAATTTTTTGAGATACCGCCCGTTCACAGAACATTTCTTTTCTATATTAATTGCCGCTAGAAAAAGCTTAGCAAAATCATGGGGGACCCCAAGGCCCTTCTATTAGGGGGTTATCCGCCTTATAAATTTTTAAACTGCGCCTGTGAATAAGGGTTTTTTGATCCCCCCTTTTTCTCTCACAAAAAACCCTCTCTATGGGTAAATTGGATTTCCCTCCAGGGATTACTCACCCGACGGTTTATAACACCGTTTATTTATTTAAGTTTTTGTTACCAAAATTTTCCATAATATAACCTCGGTTAGTTTTACTGTTTTCTTTTTATGCTTCTCATGCTATCTGAACTGTTTGATTTTACCTATGATATCGAAATAGTTTACCCCCCTTTGTGTAAACCCTTGTGAATTCTTTTTGATTATATTGATTTTCATATTTTTACATTCAATATCAATAAACATGTTTAAAGAAATTCTATTGGGGGACCAAAGGGCCAGAACACCGTCTGGCGCCTTTTGTTGTATTTACTGAAAATTTTTTAAAGTTGAAAGCCGCCCAAATAATTTTAAAATTTTGTTATAAAAAAATTTTATAAAAATCTGTCAACACATCAGGACTTTTTTGTGTTAAATTATGTAATTTTTACGGACTTTGAATACATTTTTAGTGGAGAATTTTCTTGTAGGAGTAATTTATACGTGGCATTAATTTTATGGCTAAAATTTATAAAAACTTTTATTTTTATTTTAAGCACTTGGTATGCTTTTATTAATTCTTCATTTAAATGACAATTCCATTTTATTTTTGTGGGGTAAGGCTTGTTCACCTGGGTTATTTCGGGTGAAAATTTTTGGGGTGCAAATCCGTCCTGAAATACATTTCAAATACGTGTCACAAAGTGTGGCACGCATTTCGCGTTGGAAATATATTCCCCATTATTTACTATGGGGTTATTTATTCTTCTTGACAAATCATTTATTGTAGTAGTGTACTGCTGTAAGTGTAGAACTATAGCACATTACAAGAATTCCTAGTTCCACTTCGATTTCTCCGCTCAGATAGACCACATTAAACTAGGTCTGCCTGTCGGAGCTATAAAGCGCTGTAATGCGCCTCACTTTGCCGACCCGCAATCATGCATGCTTTGGATTTTTCGAATGTGCCACGTCCCACCCCAGAACGGCACTTTATGTTAGGCGCATTAAAAAGTGGCGAAGGTTGCGCCTAACAGCGCATTACTGCGTCCGACAGCGGAGCCGACACTGTGAGACGCAGTATATGCCTGAAAACAGGTGCTTACTCCAATCATACATGTCGCCCTAAATATCAGAACTTATTTTAATTAAAGAACAATTGCAAGTAAAACAATTGCAGTTGGGTTGTCAGGACTTTCTTATTTTACATATTGTGCTCCCCAAATAACCAGAAAATTACCTTTTTTCTTTAACTTTTTTCCCTAATATATAATAATATAATAATAAATAATCTTTATATAGTGCTAACATATTCCGCAGCACTTTACAAATTTGAGGGTAAACGTACAGACATTACACATTAAAAGTACTTACAGATGAGACACAAGGTGTGAGGGCCCTGCTCGTAAGAGCTTACAATCTATTAGCCCAAGTTAGAGGGAAATACAAGGAAAATACACCCCCCTGAAGTCACTGCAAAGCAGCTTCTGATAAGGAGAAAGCTCATAATTAAAGGGCCCCCGATGGCCCCATGTATCTGACAGTGCTGGGAAGCAGGACATTGGGAGGCTTTTCCTTATATGCAGCAATTTTGGGAAAATCCCTGGGTTTACTCCCTTTGCATCTTCCCTTTTGTCCACTTTGGGAAAGACACTGGTTTGGGGGGATCTGACACTGATGTAACTTAACTTTGGAGTTCACCTCTAATCTCTTTGGTTACTATTAGTATTATCCGTCTCTTCAATTTGTCATCAAGTCTCCTTTTGTGGCCATGTCCAGCAAGGGTGATGTGGTGTACAGGATTGTATCCCCCTTTACACCTGTTGACCCTTGTAGGTATTGCAGGTTTGATTCTATGCTGCATTACAGTGAATGCACGAGATTGTTTTAAAACGTGGTTGATGCAGGGTTTTAAGGATTTAATTGCTTGGGCATGTGAAAAATTTTCTTCTGTGAATGTACAGCTAGCAGCCAGGAGGGAGGGGGGAAGGAAATTGCTATGGTAACCTATTTTGGAAGGGGTAGGTGGGAGGAGCGACCCCAAAAAAATAATAAATAGGCCTTACATTAGTGGTTAGAGGAGTAGTAGTGGTTGGGGGTTAACTGGCTCCGAACATTTGTAGGGCACAAAAGATAAAGGGAAAAACTTAACCCCTGAAACCTGGTTCTGACAGACTGCAGCTGGGAAACACTAGCCCATTTCTGTCATGGATTCCTGCGAAAGACTAAAAGAACTTTGTAGAGAAAGTTGCTGCCTAGCTGAGCATGGAGGATCTCTTGGACGGATACACTAAGGTGTGTACATGAGATGCAGTGCAATAGTGAGTGGGCCTGTGGAACAGATGGTGTCCAAATTGTTGCCTCTGGCTTGGCCCATCTAGATTTAATGCTGGAAGTTGTTACAGGATATCAGTTCACCTGGGGTTTGTTATAGTGGTTGCAGTACCAAGACTGCATCCTAATAAGGGACAATTTCAGGGACAGCGGCCATTTCAGGTCGTTCGTCTGCAGCGATGTCTTTTGCCGTTGCTGCAGACAAACGAGTTTGCGGCTCCCGGTGTCACAGCAGCGCTGAGAACGGGGCTGTACTACACAGCCCTGTTCCCAGCGCAGCTCTTGTAAGCGCCAGGGAGCAGGGAAACCTCTTTGATTGCTGCAGTTCGTCACCGCAGCACAATCAAAAGTTTTCCCTGCTCTGTCGGGGGATCAGAACGCCCGGTGAACGGACAGAGCCCGGAGAACAGCTGCACAGTCAGCCCTGGGAATCCAGAGTAGCCCCAGGGCTGTCTGTATACGGTTATGTTCACACGGCTTAAAATGGGACATATTTCACCCCATATTTCACGGCGTACTGTGTAAAATACGGGGTGAAATACGTCCCATTCATTACGGTAATCCACAGTTCTCATAGAGAACTATGGATTACATCTCCCCTCCCCGCTCGAACAATACGCCGAGCGGGGAGAGAAAGGACATGTCAATTATTCATGGCGTATACGCGCCATGAATAATTAATGTCTATGGGGCTGGCGGGCTGCCCGCCCCCCCACCCCGCCCCCGCTCTCGAGCACACGGCGTAATTGCGGGCAAAATACGTCCCTCAATTATTGTCGTGTGAACCCTGCCTAACCAGCCAGTGATCAGGGCAGACTGTGTGCTGTCCTGATCACTGCCTGTGTCAGACTGATACAGATTATAATGTATTAGCATTGTAAGGGATCAGCTCGGTGGTAGGACAATACAGGAACCAGTCCTTTCAATCTGTTTAAATGATCAGGCGTTTTTTATTTCAGCCTTGCATAAACAGCAACATAAACGTGGAATTAACTTCAGCCAGAACGCAGGAAAACAAAACAAGTTTATACAGTCCGTGTGGGACACTTACAGTCCTGTGCCCAGATACCTCTCCAGGTGTCCTTGTCTCCAACTGAGACCGCATGTAGTCTGTTCCTGGGATCTCTGTAGCACACCAGCACTCTTCCCCAGCTTCACAGACAAAAATCACACACACTTCCTCCAACTCACCTGACCTCCAGGCTTACATAGAACAATCAAAATCTGGCCTGGCCCTGGAGATGTGGAAGCAGTCCCCCCACCCAGCTCTTGGACTGCTCCTTTTCAAAACCAGACCCAGACCACTTGCAGTGCAAGTATACTAACAATATAAATGTGTGTCAGCAACCTACCGCTGCTGACACCCGGAATTACGGGTTTTCACCTCACCAACGCCAGGGTCCTTGGTGACACGTATCTCTGGTCCACCACAAATCCCACTGCCCTCTTACATACCCCCCTCTGCCCAAGGCTGGTGTTCTGGGCACCTTAACTTAGCATGCAGGGCACCCTTCACAGGGCATCTGCATTACCCTGGAGCCTTCCTGGCCTATGTTCCACCGAGAAGTCGAAATCCTGTAGGGTCAAGAACCACCGGGTGACCCGAGCGTTCTTCCATTTCTTTTCTCTTAGCCATCTAAGGGGGGCATGATCTGACACTAACCTAAATCTGTGCCCCAGTAAGTAGTAATGGAGGGAATCCAGGGCCCACTTAATGGCAAGGCACTCTTTCTCGATTATCGAGTAATTCTTCTCTGCTGGGGACAGCTTCCTACTCAAATAGCTTATTGGGTGCCCTTCTCCATTTACAACCTGAGACATCACAGCCCCTAACCCCGCATCTGACGCATCTGTCTGAATGACAAACTCCCTGGAAAAATCCGGGGCCACTAACACAGGCTGCCTACAGTGGGCTGACTTTATTTTCTGGAAGGCCCCTTCGGCCTCCGGGGACTACTTAATTGCACCTGACTTGGCTCCTTTTGTCAGGTCGGTGAGGGGGACCGCTATGTCTGCGAATTTGGGAATGAACCGTCTATAATAACCCACCTTTCCCAGGAACGCCCTGACCTGTTTCTTGTTCTGGGGACGGGGCCAGCTTGGGATGGCTTCTACTTTGTTAAGTTGAGGTTTGATTACCCCTTGCCCTACGATGTATCCCAGGTAGCGGACTTCCTCCATTCCTATAGCCAACTTACTGGGGTTGACCGTGAATCCCGCCTTCCTCAATGCCCCCAGCACAGCCTGAACCTTAGCCAGATGACTTTCCCAGTCCTTACTAAAAATAACTATGTCTTCCAGATAGGCCTCATATCTCTTGTGAGGGCGCAAAACCCGGTCCATGGCCTTCTGGAAAGTCTCCCTGTAAGCCAAAAGGCATCCGGACATACTGAAAAGACCCCTCGGGTGTGGAGAACGCCGTCTTCTCCCTAGCCTCCCTTGACAACGGAATCTGCCAATACCCTTTGGTCAGATCCAGGGTCGTGATATACCGAGCTGGGCCCAGACTCATCTACCCGGGGCATGGGGTAGGCATCTACCTTAGACACCTCATTTTAATCTTTACAAAACCGCCATTCCCCATTGGGCTTCAGGACGAGGACTATGGGGCTAGACCACCCACTTTTTGATTCCTTGATCACCTCTAGGGCCAACATTCGTTGTACCTCTTTTGCAATAATCTCCCTATGAGCCCCGGGCACCCAATAAGGTTTTAAGTTAACCCTTACCTGGGGTTCAGTGATTATCTCATGCTCGACGACTGTGGTTTGACCTGGAGATTCTGTAAATAAATCTCTATTCTGTAGAAGTAACTGTTTACATTGTTGCTTTTGGGAGGGAGACAGGGTCTCTGCAATTTTGACCTCCTCAATAGCTGGAGTCCGCTGGGCTACAGCGCACGGAGCTTGTGGAGGGTCCCTATCCTTCCAGAGCTTTAAGACATTCACATGATACACTTGATAGGGCTTTCTCCTGCCTGGATGGTGTACCCTGTAATTCACTTCGTTCACTTTTCCGACTACCTGATATGGCCCTTGCCACTGTGCAAGAAACTTGCTCTCAACCGTTGGGACCAACACCAGGACTCGGACTCACGGGCTAAACTGCCAGAAGCAAGCCAACCTGTTATAGACCCTTGCCTGAACCTCCTGAGCCTGGAGTAGATGCTCCTTCGCAATAGGCATCACCTGGGCTATCCTCTCCTGCATCTGAGTGATATGCTCTATTACACTTTTATACGGAGTAACCTCACTCTCCCAGGTCTCCTTGGCAACATCCAACAACACCCCGGGGTGTCTGCCATATAAGATCTCAAATGGGGAAAACCCTGTGGATCCTTGGGGCACCTCCCTGATAGAAAACAGAAGATAGTGTAGGAGATAATCCCAGTCTCGCCCATCCTTCTCAACTGCTTTTTTTTAACATAGCCTTCAAGGTCTTGTTAAACCGTTCCACAAGCCCGTCTGTTTGGGGATGGTAGACCGAGGTGCGGAGCTGGGTAACTTTCAGCACCATACAGAGGTCCCTCATTAACCTCGACATGAACGGGGTCCCCTGATCCGTCAGGATTTCCTTGGGTATTCCCACCCTGGAAAACATCTGAAACAACTCCTTTGCTTTGCCCTTGGAGGAAGTATTTCTGAGAGGCACCACGTCTGGGTACTGGGTTGCATAATCTACCATGACCAGGATGTATTGGTGTCCTCTGGCGGACTTCACCAAGGGCCCTACCAAATCCATAGCAATTCTATCGAAGGGTACCTCAATGATAGGAATGGATATCAGGGGGCTATGGAAATGGGTTACCGGAGAGGTGATCTGACATTCGGGGCAGTACTGGCAATAGTCCTGAACATGTTTGTAAATCCCTGGCCAATAGAACCTCCGAAGGATCCTTTCCTTGGTATTTTTCACCCCCAAGTGACCCCCTAACACATGGAATTGGGAACGGTCCATCACCATTTTTCTGTATGGTTTAGGCACCACGAGTTGCTCAAACCACTCCTCCTGAAGTTTAGTCACCCGATATACCAGGTCTTAGTTCATGGCAAAATGGGGGTCCCTCTTTTCCGCCCCGGATTCTTGGGGTATGCCATTGACTACCACCACACTACTTCGAGCCTCTCTCAAGGTCTCGTCCCGAAGTTGGGCAGACCCAAAGTTTTCCCGGGACACCTCCAAATCGGGTACTACCTCATCCGGGGTTTCCTCCTCATCATCCCCAAGTAACACAGAAAAGGGAGACCCCAAATCACCCTCTGGCTCAGTCTCCGCTGGGCTAACTGCACCCTTCAGGGGCCCCTGACGAAGTAAAACAGTTCTCCCTTCATGGGATTTAAAAAAAAAAGTAAAAAACATAAAAAATGTAAAAAATAAATAAATATTTAATAAAAAAGTAATTGTGCATACATTACACACAAAAAACCACAAGTTATTAAGTGTGAAATGTGGATGGTGTAAAAAAAAATTAAAAAAGCAAAAAAGTTGAAAAAAATTCTGCAATTATTTATAAGTGAATTTAAACTATTCCCCCATAAAGTAGAACTTGTCTCGAATAAAACAAGGCCTCATACAACTGCGTCATTGAAAAAATAAAAAAGTTACAACTGTTGAAACGCAAGGAGGCAAAAACTAAAAAAAAAATTCTGGTCATTAACCACTTTTCAAGCATGTGGCTTAAGGGGTTAAAAGGGAATTCTACTGGCTGCTAGCTGCAACACAAGGTGAGGAAAGATTGTATGTAACTGAAAGAAAGGAATGATGTGCACAAGATCTTGCCGGTAAATAAAAGGGACAAGTTATGCTGGTTTCCAAAAGTGTTAACTCTTCATCTGATTCCTGCTTCCTGCACAACATCATGGGCACCTCCCTACTACACCGTAACATCGTTACAGCAGGAGAGGACCACCAACACTGTGGAATGTGCCCAGGAGCTTGGTAACATCTACTTCAAGCTGCATGTACCCCCACCACTGTGCTGAGGCCTGGTGAAGGCATGAGAGGTTTTGGTGAGTGGCTGCCATGGCAAGTGTGTGAGAGATGGCTCAGTGCTGGCCACTACCACTCCCACCACAGTGACTGCAGTCTTAGGGCTGGTTCACACGGCTTATTCGAGACGGATTCCGCCTGCAATTCCGGCTTGAATAAGGGGCGGGGGCGCAGCTCCCTGGCCCCATAGACATCCATTATCCACAGCACGTATCCCGCCGGGATAATGTGCATGTCATTTTCTCCCCGCCCGGCGGATTCGCCGAGTGGGTAGGAGAGACGGAACCCACAGTTCTCTATGAGAACTGTGGATTACCGTAATGGCTGGGACGGATTGCAGCCGTACTGCAGCGCAGTATGGAGCGCAATACGGCTGCAATCCATCCCTGAAATAAGCCGTGTGAACGGCCCTTTACAGACCTTAACCACTTAAACCAAATGCCTGAAAAGTACTTAATGACCAGCACGTTTTTTTAGTTTTTGCCTCCTTGCGTTTCACCAGTTGTAACTTTTTTATTTTTTCAATGAGACAGTTGTATGAGGCCTTGTTATATTTGGGACAAGTTGGTATTTTGGGAGGAATTAGTTTAAGCTCACTTAGAAATTATTGTAGAATTTTTTTAAATTTTTTTGCTTTTTACATTTTTTTGCAGCATTCACATCTCACACTTAATAACTTGTTAAATTAAATTTACAGGTTATTACGGTTGTGTGGATACCTAATATGTGTAGGTTTTTTATATGTGTGTGTGTAATGTATACACAATTACTCTTTATTAAACATTTATTTTTATCTTATTACTCATTTATTTTATTCTACACTTTTTATGCTTTTTTTTAAATCTCATGAAGGAATATATATATTTACACTTAGTAATGTATTAGCATGTTAATATATGCTAATACATTATAATCTGTGTCAGTTTGACACAGGCAGCAATCAGGGCAGCACACAGTGTGCCCTGACCACTGGCTTGTTACACAGGCAGCCCTGAGGCTACTCTAGGTCCCCAGGGCTGACTGTGCACCCATTCCCTGGGCTCTGTCGGCTCACTGGGAGTCCTGATCACCCAACAGAGTAGGGAAAAGCCGCTTGATTATGCCGTGGTCAGTGAAGGCGGCAATCAAAGGGTTAAAAGCTGGGACTGCACTGGGAACAGGGCTGTGATGCACCGCCCTCTTCTCAGTGCAGCTGCAACGCCGGGAGCTGTAAACCATGATGTCTGCAGCGACGCCAAAAGACGTCGCTGCAGATGACCGACGTGAAATGCTTGCAACCAAAAGACGCCGTTTGGTCATTTACAGGTTAAACTTCTGAATAATATGTGCAACTGTAGTAATAGGAACATCAAACTGTTTGGAAATGGTTTTATAGCCTTTACTTTTAACATGTTTGTCTATTATTTTTCCTAGTCTCCTGAGAAAACTCTCTCATTAGCTTCCTCACACCATGACACCAAACAGCACAGCAACTAAGAAGATTGTCTGATAACAAGTTTAACGCTTTAATGCTGTTCAACATAAATTTACACAGTATAGAGCAGGGTGTTTTGCACAGTTTCTCTCCCCCAATTGGCTCCCCTCTCGTATTGAGATCACAAGCTGCCGTGGAGAATTGTGTACAAGAAATTGCACCCCCTAGTAGTCAAGTGCCCTAGAGGCATTAAAAAAAATTTAAAATATAAAAAGTAATAAAAGATTTTAAGAGTTTAAATCACTTCTCTTTTGCCATTCTACAAAAGAGAAAAGTAAAAAAAAGTAAAAAGTAAAAAAAACAGTTACACAGAAATAGTATCGCCGCATCTGTATAAGTCCAATTTATTAAAATTTAACACCACACACAAAATTAAAAAAAAAATTCCCTATACCAAAATTGTGGGATTTTTTTGGTCATTTCATGTTCCCTAAAAATGTAAACAAAAAATGATCAAAAAGTCGTATGTATCTGAAAATGGTACCAATTAAAACCTGACTTCAGCGAAGAAACAATAAGCCCTCACCCAGTTCTAAAGTTGGAAAATCAAACAAGTTATTGGTTGTAAAAATGGCGCTGCACAATTTTTCAAAATAGAAAATATTTTAATTCTTTTAAAAGTACTAAATCATAATGAAACTCTACAAATTTGGTATCACCAGAATCGTACTGACCAGTAGAATACAGATAGCTTGTCTTTAATACCAAACTGTGAACTCCATAAATGCAAAACCACCTCAAAAAATTGCACAGTTGTTGTTTTTTCACAATCCACCCCACATAGAATTTTTGAGGGGGTTTCCCTGTACATTACAACAGCACCATTAAAAAGTACCTCTGTTCCTGCCAAAAACAAGCCCTAACACAAGTGTGTAGACAGAAAAATAAAAAGTTATGGCTCTCTGGATGCAGGGAGGAAAAAACAAAAATCTGAAAATTGCTGTCATTAAGAGGTTAAAGACACACCTTAGTTTAACATGTCCATGTGGTTAAATAGTTTTTAATCTTTTCTATGGGTACCATCATTTTTGTTCAGGTCCAGTTTCATTATTTTTTTTTTTATTGAACTACAATTCAAATTTAATGTCTGATATACATTAGATTAGATTTTTAATAATTTTGAATTTATTCTTACTTGACAGTTTCAAGTTATTTCAGTGACCATTGTGGGGTTTTCTTTCTTTAACAAACTGTACAAACAATTTTGTCCACATGAGTATCTGCTGCAAACGTAGCTATATGTAAACTGCAAGGTACAACAAACAAAATTTTCCAACAGCTCAGAGCATGTTACTACAAAAATCTTCACAGTAGTCTCACAATGAGTAAAATATTTTTCTCCTGTATTAGGTTGTAGAGAACTACCAGAAAGATTCCCGTTTAAAGAAAATTCTACAAAATATAGACTTGTATGTTTTGCCTGTTTTGAACATTGATGGCTACATCTATACCTGGACCACAGTAAGTCAAGTTAAAACTTGTTACCTGTTATAATAATAATATTAATAATCACAGTAAGAATATACTAACATAATTAATTAGTAGTATATTCTTATATTCTTTATTTAATTAATCTTATAGAAAGACCCCTATGAATTGGGTAATAATAGACTATCTCTAGGTGGATAATGATAGAAGAGAAGACAGTTTTACAATAACCCCAAAATGTTTCCATATATAACCTGTGAATTAATAAATATCATTATCCTCAAGGTTTGGAGGGGGAGGTAGATGTAATAATTTGATACAGTTTTATATTAAAGATCACCTGCAGAAAGTGCAATAAAAACATTGTGCGACATGTATGAATCCTGGTGCTGACAGGCCAGTTCTAAATGGCTTTAAGGCAGTGTAGAATGCGCCAGAATTTATGACCCTGTTCTTCTGCAGGTCATACATACAGGCGCAGTCTAGTCCCAATATAACAACTCAGGCTCAGACACCACCTTTAACCTGGTCTGGCTGTTCTAACTGTTCTGCGCCTAGATTTAGCATCAAATAATCATAAGAGTGTCTACTTCTATGAATGTAGTGTGACGCCCCTAATCTTTGGCGCATTAAAAAAGTGTCTTTGGTGCATTACAAAGGGACATATCGCACCAAAGTTTCGAGTGCACCTGTTCATACATTCTTTTTGGCTCAAAGTACACCAGAAAACTGGTGCAGCCCATTCATACATGTTTCCCATTATGTTCGAAAAAGCTTAATTAGTAAAATAAATGTATAGCTGTATGTCTAACACTTATGTCTAAAACAAATTGCTTCTTGTTACTGAATAGGATAGACTCTGGAGAAAATCTCGTTCCAAGCATGAAAACGACACCTGTTTTGGGGTAGACCTTAACCGCAACTTCAATGTGAAGTGGTGCAGTGAGTATAATTTATACAACACACAGAGAACATGTAAACGTTATTTGGATGTTGTTCTACTATAATTGGCATGCTGTGAATCAGTCATAACCACCTGCACTGTTATTTATCCTATGTTGGTATTTTGAAGAGATAACACAATTAGACACAATGTGGCATTTCCCATATGTATTATTCTTTATTTGTACAGAATATCTAAATATTGTACACTATAAAGCATTGTAGTCGAATTAGTGGCACTGGTAGAGAGGATAGGCTGTGATTATACATAGTGCACACCTGTTTGGCCAATCACATGATTTTGCTGAACAGACAATCAGCAGGTATGGTTGGCCAAATCAGGAAGTTTGGTCAGGAGACCAATAAAAGGCTGGTTTAATGCAGTTAGGTATTACACCTTGTATGTTTCCTGGTGCGCTTGTGAATTTCAAGTTCTGTATTTTCACCTGGCTACTGTCTTACCATTCTCCTAGGTTAACCTTGCTTGTCTCACTGTTATTGAGCTTGGGTTGTCTGGTTCTCTGTCCTTCACCTATCTCTGCCTAGTTGTGTTTTCCTGGTTTGACCCTGTGTCCCTTGGTTAAGATATTGGATTTTGTTTTGGCTTTGATACATATTTTCACCATCTAATAGTCAGCATGTAGTTTGCTTGATTCTTTCTCGCTTGTCAGCTCCACCAGTCACTGGCTACTCTGCAGACTCAACCTAGTGTAGATGAAGTCCAAATCCCTAACAAGGGTCAAAGGATGAAAAACTTTGCTCCTTTAGGCTTTGTCTACACAGCAATATGAAAATACCATCCAAAATCCAACAGCATTTTCACATTGCTGAATCACGCCGCACCGCCATTTTTTTACACGTTTTTTGTGTAAAAAAAATACGGTCGGAATTTGGATTCCCAGCGGCCTAGTACATTGGGGCTACGAGAATCTGAGGGCGGTCCAGTGGAATGTACATGTTCTATATTCTGCTTGACGGTTTTAGGTTTAGAAAGCCCTCAGTAAAAAGAGACTACAGCACGGATCATCTATTGCAGCTACACAACGCTGGGTGCGGTCGGATTTTCGGTGGATTCAAAAGACTGAATCTGCTGAAAAAACCAACCAAAATCCAGTGCTGTGTAGGCCTAGCCTTAGGCTAACCAAAGTGAAGACTGGCTGTGGAAGTGTCCTTGTTTGACAGGTAATTTCTAAATTCATCACAGAATAACTTCCCATTTAAATTGATTGACTCCAAAAGGTGATCAGATGCAGGTCCTGGCTTAGCTGCTGCATACCTTTTGTGACTGTGTTTATCATCAGGGACCTCTCAAACCCAAACCACCAATAGTGCTGCGGCACCTTGATTATTCTGCCTGACAGGCTTTCCAGAAACTGCAAGCAGTTGGTAACCTTTAGGGAAAGCTACACTACATTTTAAGTTCCATCTTTGTTCTTCTGGGTCTGAGCAACAAAGAGTTGGTCTAATCATCTCATTGCCTAATACAGACCCCCTACTGAAGGCAGTTTATCCATCTGAATATCTCTCAGTTGTATTCAGTGGACTCTTTTTTTTTCTCCGCTCTTGGCCTGCCAGATCATACTGCAGGAGCTAAAAGTAAAATAATTTCTTTATGTTAAGAAAGAACAGCCAAGGAATATTGCCTTCAATTCAGGCATCAGAACTGTTCTCAGCAGTAAAAGATCTGACTGCACTTTGCTCATCTATCTTAGCAGTTTTATAGACTTTGAATAGAGTGGCAGTGTATACATACATGACCACCACTCCATTCAAAACAGAGAGCATGGGACCCTGGTTCCAGTGAATTGGAAGGGCTCCAGCAATTGAATTCCCAGCACACAGACACATATCACTTAGCCTGTGGTTTGTTGAGAGCTTTTGGTTTTGGAAAAGTTCTTTAAATGTGTAAGATGAGATCAAAATATGAAGTATTCAGTATGAATAGAAATAATAATGCATAAAAGGAGTGTTTGTTCCCACCTCGCTCTTCCAGACTGCAGGTCAGCTCATAGCTCACTATAAGATCAAAGTCTTGGGAGAATGGGGAAGGCAGTGCTTGCGCCGATCCTCTCCATTAATTTCTATGGTATGTTCTGGAAATAGCCATCAATCCTTAAAGGGGTTGTTTCACTACAAAGATCATAGTTTAAAATGAGGGGACCAAAAATCTAAGCATATATGTCCTTGGTTACCATTAGCGGAGTGCTATGGTTTAAGAGAATGGGCTGCTTCATTTGTGCTTAGCAACGGAGTTTGAGCCCAGGTCAGGTACTCCCAGCTAATGTATTACTGGCTGTCGGCTGAGATGTGTCCGGAACGCGCAGGGGTGAGTATGTAGAAGCAGCAGCATGCACGGACGAGAGAGAGAGACTGCAATCAGTCAGCGAAGCAGCAGCTGAGGCAGTGAACTATGCTGGGCAGGGTTTCATTCACTAACTGCGATCAGAGGTGCTGCAGCAGAAAGAGAGAGAGATCAGGTGCAGTCCCATATAAAACAATTTTGTGACACAGATCTGCAGTCCCATGTAAACAGATTAAGCGTATAGTTTTGTTCTGTAGAGGTGTAATAATCTGCAGGATACATCACTGTGTGAGAGAGACAGAAAAAGAGAGTCCTTAATGTCAAATGCCCATTCTATTTACAAAGGATGTAGAGAGAGAGAGCAATTTAGATATACACTATGAAGTTACACTTAGCTTTTCACTTCCAATGACACCTGAGAACCTCTCCCTTCCCCCAGCTCACACAGAATGTGTCCTCATGTACACACTTTGGTGGCATGTCTGCAGAGAGTGAAGATACTCCCTGCTAAGAGGAGAAACATGCCCCTCCATTTCACAAGCTCTGCTTGGCAACCAGTATAAATGGCTGCCAAATGCTGAAACGAGACAACTCCTTTAAGAGCACTTGTGGATGTTGGGATGCTATACATGTGGTATTTGGATTTTACCTGTACTAAGCATCCTAGGTGTAAATTTAAAGAATACTACATGAAGCCTTTGAGAATTTGAAATGATTGAGAGCTAAATGTGTTGCCTTCATCACTATGGTATGTACATTTAGTCTTCAAAAATAGTTACAGTATAAAAAAGGAGCAAACATTGGCAGGGCTAATCATGCACCCAATTACCAACCTTTTCCTAGAGGGAAAAGAGGAAGTGTATGTAATTAATGAATGATATACTTCCTTTTTTTTGTGTATAAACAGGCTGGTGATTGGTTGCACAATTATCCCACCAATGCAGGTAAAATTTGGATCAGGCCATACCGACTATATCTGAATAAGAAGCACAACCCCAGCTATGAATAGGTTTGGGTGGAAAGGTCTATTAAATGTCAACGTTGTGTAGTTGATACATATTAAATGTATGTATTTCATATTTTCTATTTATATTTTCAGATTCTGGATCATCAACAAATTGTACAAGTAATTCATACTGTGGAGTTTCACCGGTTTCAGAATCAGAGACTAGATCTGTAGTCAATTTTGTAGAGATGAATAAATCGGATATGATTTGTTTTCTGACAATTCATTCATACAGTCAATACATCTTAACTGCATATGGCTACACTAAGGATCTTCCAAAGAGCTATAATGAAACGGTAATTAAACTTTTGTCTCACTGTAATTAACTGGTAATTAAACTTTTTCAATACACAGAGACTATCAAATGGCAGAATGTTCTGGTCCCTGCTCTCAGCTGTGTAGAAATATATAGTTACTGGTCTGAGAAATTGTCACATCTAATGGGTTTAACTTGTGTGTTGTATCCTTCCTTAGCCTCTTAATTGGGCACTTTTTTGTTATTCTACTGCATTGGGAGTAGCTTGCATCAAAGATATTTGTCTTTCAAAGAACTGTACTAGTTTATTAATATAAGATACAGTAGAACATTTTAAATGCTACACCTGGATGGACTGATGATTTTGGCATTAAGTGCCTGAAGACTCATAGTGTGCAGGGTCCAGAGTCAGATGCATAAATATTTAAGTATAGGGTGTGCAATGAAAAAAAGATATATTGTGCAATGAGTCTGATCAAATAGCATGGGGCACTTACACAAATTCTGTCTGGCACCCTATTGAAACCTTATGCAGGTGTAATACTAGGCAAACCCCCTTACGAGTAGTATGTGTGTGAGGGACTATTTATCAGTATTTTGCACTTGTACATCTTCTCCCATGTAGCAATGTGGCTTTTCTGCATCTTGCTGGAAATAGATTTTTGACCTTTTGTCTGTGATTTAAAGATTTCCCAACTCACATTTAATGGAGCTTGCTCTGGCTGTGTATCTGCATTGCTCCATGATTCTGGAGGTGGGTTTTAAAGTTTGATGGGCAGTTCCAGACAATGGTGCTTCAATGCCATCATTACTCTGTGGACTTGAACATTTGTGGTCCCGATGGAAACTCATAGCCACATTCGGACTTGTTAAAGAGACATGCGGTGGATGCACATACACAGGAGATCATCAAAGCAAAGCAGTTGTGGCAGTCCTCTGTTCCAGTCTTCACAGTTTTGCCTGGATTTCATAATTATATGTCTAAGGCGGTCTGGAAGCACATACAGATCAGAGGCTAAAGTTCATGTTTCAGAGGCTGAGCTGTGCTGTGCAAAATGCAGGTGCACAAGATTCTTTGCCCGAACATGGCTGGGTCAAAAGCTGCTCTAATTTCTATAGAACATTTCAGGGTATGTGCGGACGCCTTGAAGCATTCTATGCAGGATGTGGGAGGGATCATACAAGAAAGCAGGACTTGAGAACTGCTCCAGGGCTTGTGTGCATGCCCTGGAGCAGTTCTTCACTAGCAGTGTAGATTACATTGCTGTGGTCAGGTTAGGAGGTAATGTGCACGTGCGAAAAAGTATAACAACAAGCCTGGGTACCACTGCTAGAATAAACAGTGGTTGGTAACATAGGCAACAAACTGTGCATGAGGAAAAAGAGGTTGGAAGTACATAAGGTGCACCATTTACTTTCTTAACCCCTTCCTGAATTTGATGTAATGGTATGTCATGGTTGGGAAGAGAGTAGAGAATCCTGTAAATTTCCGCACATTTATGGCATGGTCAGCATGAGGGCTCAGAATCTGAGCCTGCATATTTGTCACAGGATACTGGCTGTAAGTTGCAGCTGAGTACCCGCGCTAATGGGTATGATCCGAGTTTTCTCTGATCCAGGCCATTTAACCCTTTAGAGGCCATGGTCAATAGCAAGCAGGCACTAGCTCCCTCTGTCCTCATCAGCATCTCGTTGTGCGATTGCAAGAGTGGTCAGTGGTTTCCATGACAGCCGGAGGCCTAACAAACGGCTTGGGGTGTCAATGACATCAGCCTGCCAGGGCATGCCCAAGGCCAGGGTCTGTCAGGCTGGCTGACAGTTGGTAATACTGAGGACAAGTAAAGAAGGAAAAAAAAGTGAAAAAAAGTAATAAAGTAAAAATAAAATAGTAAAAAATAAACTATAACTACAATAAAGTAAAGACACACACACTACCCTTTCTTTATTATATATATATATATGCTTATTACTGAAAGTAAATGAAAAAAATTACACATATTCGGTAACAACGCTTGTGTAATGACATAGTTACATAGTTAGTATGGTTGAAAAAAGACATATCTCCATCAAGTTCAACCAAGGGTGGGGGAAATGTGGGTGAAGGGAGGGAATTAAGGAGTTTGTTTTTTTCATAACTGTATTTTTATTGATTTTTTTCTTTTTTTTTGTTGAAACAAAGGAATTACAGAAAAAAAGAAAAAAGCGTATTTCAATCAGCATAAACCATAAGTTTAATAATGAAAGGTTGAATAAAGCCTAAGCATAGGCGTCAATGTAAATCAACATAATATGGCCAGAGAGTGACTTATTCAAACAAAACCATAAATCGTGGTACCGAGCAGGTGGCAGTAGACAGGTAGGACAAACGTGGGTGGACACAAGACTAGACACAGAAGGGGGGGAGAGAGGAAGGGGGAATGGGAGGGTAGGGGTCCGCTCATATAGTAGGGGTGGGCTTTTTATGAATGTAATCGTTCCCAATAAAAAACCCAGGGCTCCCATACTGCATCATGGATTTCAGGCTTACCATTTGTAAGGGACATAAGTCGCTCCACACGTTGTACTTCACAAATCTGTCTGTACAAATCGTGTAGGGACGGAGGATGCGGCTGCTTCCAAAAGGCGGAAACCAGGCATTTGGCAGCCGTCAGGATATGGAGGAGAAGCTTAGAAGCGTGTCTAGAAAGACCTGCCAACGGGATGTTCAAAAGAAAGACCGAAGGGTCAGCCAAGACCCCCTGTTGGAGAACTCCCGATAGGACCCCGCTGACCTGCCCCCAGAATAGCTGAATGCTCGGGCATTCACAGAAAATATGAGTTAGAGAACCTGGAATGGCACCACACCTCCAGCAGGCACTCGAGACAGCTGGGTTAAACCTATGAAGCATTTCTGGGGTGTGGTACCAATGCAGCAGGATCTTGTATTGATTCTCCTTATAGGTAGTGCAAGTCGAGGATGTGGCCGCTCTGTGCCATATGGTCTGCCAAACCTGGTATGGAAGCTTCCGTCCCAAGAAGTTGTCCCACTTGTGCATGTACGGGTGGTACAATTCTGAGTCTGGGGGAGGGTCATTCAGTATGGCGTAAATACCCGAGATGAGCCCTTTCGACGACTGCCCCGACTTACACAACCTTTCAAAAGGGGTGGGGGCGGAGAGAAATGCACCTCCTGCAAGTGTCTGCATAAGATGCTTTCTTTGAAGGTAGGAAAACTGTGCTCTAGGCGGGAGGTCGTAGTTGTTGCTAAGTTCCGCGAACGGAATAAGTTCCCTGGTGCGAAGGTGGGCTATGTCTGCGAATCGGAACAAGTGATTTTGTTGCCATGGGGTTACAAAGAGTGTTGAAGTGCTGGCGGGTAGTAGAGAGGTGTAGAGAAAGGAGACCATTGGGGAGGCCTTAGAGGCCAGATGGAATTTGTCTCAACAGTGTCTCCAGATCGCCCTGGTAAAAGACATCGGCCCTAGAAGAGGACCGGAGTACGTGACCTCCCTAGCATGCCACAGGAACATGCTGGGATGAAACGGAGCCATCCACAATTTCTCAATCTCCATCCATTTAGTGTAAGCTGGTAGTGTGGACCATGCTGGGATGACCCACAGTCCGGAAGCCCAGTTAAAAATTAAGGGTGTTTTTGGGGCAGCTACCCCCCCCTGGATTTAAGGGGGTTTTTTAAAACCCTTTAATTTTTCCCTTTCGAGGGAAACTTTGAAACCATGAGGCAAGGGAAACCAAAACTGCTCTAAGGGAAAAAATTTCATTTTTTGTCCCAGGGGAAAGGGGCCATCAGACGGATTACAAAATTTTTAAAAGGGCAAAAAATAAATTAAAATTTAAATTTTTTTAAGGTAAATTAGTAACCCAACCTTTTTGAAATCACAACCCTTTTTCCGGGGTGGTTTACCAGTCCTCTGGGAGGCTAAAACCACATTTTACAGTTTCATATTTAAGAAATCTTTTCTCTTCTGGGGGATTGAATTTTTTTTTTCCCAGATGAAAAGGGGAAATTCCTCTTGGTTTTTTTGAAACCCAGGCTTTTAAAACTGTCAAGCTAAATTTTAACCCCCCAGGATGAAAATGGGGAAAAAAAATTTCCAGAATCACATTTTTTTTTTTTTTTCCCCTTGGACAAAAAAAGCCCAAAAAAAAGAATTAAAAAAAATCATGTTAAAAACCCAAAAAGATACCCAAAAAAAAAAACAAAACCTGCAAAAAAAACCCCTTAAAACAGCTTAAATTTAACATAAAAAAAAAAAAAAATATTAATCGATTGCGAAATATTTTGTATGTAAAAAAGGACTACAACAAAAATAAAATTTAAAATATGAATTTAAGGGATCCCCGTAATTCTTTTCAACAGAAAAAAATTTACTTTTCATTTATACTGCACAAATCCTAAGAAAAAAAAAACCAAAACTTCTTTTTTTTTTTTTTTTTTTTTTTAAAAAAATTTTATTTTTTACGAGAAGAAAAAAATATCCCTCCTTTACAAACAAACCCCATCCCAAATTTTAATAATTTGTAGCCTTTAAAGGGGGGATTCCCGTTCCCCTTGTGGGGTTTTTTTAAAATTTTCTTAAAAAAAACAAAAGGGTTCACCGAAAAAAACAAATCACAAAAATGCCCGGGGTTTCTTTTGAAAAGTGCTTTTGATTTTTTCAAAAAAAAAGGTGGTTTTTTTATACCCCCTTTTCAAATTAGTACATAAAAAGCAAACACAAAAAAACCTGGGCTGTAGGGGGCTTTTTTTCCTTCCTTAACTATGGACCACTCCCCCACAGCTTCAGTATTTTCTGAACACAGGGGTAAACTTTTGACAACGGGCGCCATCTTGGGAAAAACCCACGATCTAACCAAAAAAAAACAGGGGGCCATTTTGTTTAAAAACCCCTTTAAAGCCAAAAAAAAATACCAAAACTTTTACCCGCTGTTAACCCATATAAAATTTTGTGGGCCCATTTTGAAAATAAAATATATAGTAATATGTGAAGGGGAAATACTAACAATACCCTTTAAAAAGAGCCCCAAAACCCCAAATATAAACTTTGTTTCCCATTTCCCCAAAAATTCCCCCCTTTAGGGCTTTGTTTCATTTTTAAACCTCCCCTATCCCCTTTTTCCCCATTCCTCTTTCCCCATTTTTGGGCTCTTGCGGGAAATACCTTCGCCCCCATAAGGGCGGGGCCCCGAATCCCGGAATCGGCCCTAGCTCACCCTACACTTCTTATTGGGCTAATTCTTTGAGCCCTTTCGGTTTTTTAGAGGGGGGTAGTTTCCCTTTTGGAAACTTCTGACGTCAAAGGTCTCTCAGGAATAGTTGGGCCCTTTAAAGTCCAAAATCTCAAAAGGGTGGGAAGGGTTTGGGGCCTGAAAGGGGTGGGAGTGTTTGCTGGGCTCATAGAGGCCAAAGGGCCCTGGACAAATTGGGATATTTTGGGGGTAGTTTGGGGCCACCCCCTTTCACAAAACGTTTTCCCAAACAAGGGGAAATACAACAGAAAAATTGAGCAAGTATTGCAACCCCAAAAACAATATTTTGGGAAAACCTATTTGGGCCCAAATCATTCCCTCCAAACCCTTAAAAACCCTGAAGAAAAACCCAAAGTTCCCCAGGGGGTGATCAATTTCCCAGTTTTCGCTTCTATTTTAGAAATCATTTACTTTTTAATGGCCCGTGAAACCTTCCCCCCAAATTTGGTTGTTCGCTTTAAATTCTTTCTCCTTTTTTGGGGGGGGACAGTTTATTAACGGTAGCGGGGGATTCAAACCCCACGGCCATTGGTCCCTTGCCTTAAACTCTCGGGCCCCCCCTTGGGCCCCCTAAAGCTTTAAAAATACACCTGGGGGTCAAAGTGCCCTTTGGGGGGGCTTTTCCCCTTCTCCTCCTGACTTTTGTGTCACTATCTTCTTTACCCCCCCACTAATAAGTTGGGAAAGGGAAAGAGTAACTTAAGGCACATTGGGCCCGGGTCCATTTGCCCCCCAATTTCTTTCCTTTTAATTTTTAAAAACCCCCACATCCCCAATATATGTCCCCCAGGAACCCCCGGGATTTTGTACAAGGCGGCCACTGATTTTTCTGTAAAGTGGGCAAATAACCTTTTTTAGGGAATTTGCCCCGGAAACTGCCCTTTCCCCACAACCCGGTAAGCAGGGTTTTAATTGCCCGGGGAGACAATTAAACCCCCAAATGTTGGTTTGTTGGGTTTTTTGGGTTTATTGGGTAAACCCCGCCTTCCAGTCCTCACAGGCCCCGCAAGATTGTGGTGGTGTTGGGGAAAAAAAAAGAAAGCATTTTGTGCTTTCCCCGGGAATCTCTGTTTGGGGGGCCTTTAAAAAAGGGTTTTGGCAGCTGAAAAAGACATAGCCGTTTGTTTTTTGTTATTTTTTGGGGGGCCCGCTTTTATATTTTTCCCAAACCCGCCCACAAGTTCTTATCTTTAGAACCCCCGTCCTTTTAACCCCTTTTTGTATTTCCAGGGTAGGATCAGCCATGGGGTGTCCCTGCCCTTTAAAAGGGGCGGACATTTGGGGGAAAAGCGGGGTTTTCCCGGGTGGCGGGGGCTTGGGGGACTCCCAACCATTTCTCTGGATTGTATTCATTCCTTTTAAATGAATTTTCTCTTTAAAAAAACCCCTTCCCCTCCCCGTTGTAAGCTCCCGGACATATATTTCCCCATCAGTCTCCTGAGGGTTTTTAACTTACGTTAGGGGGATGCTTTTTACCTGGTACTCCCCGTTTTTTCGCAGGTTCCAGTCTTTGCCAACCTTATTCAATTAAAATAGGGGTTTCTCCTGTTTAAACTTTCCTATGTAAGGGGGAGGTTTTTGGGCCCTTTTTCCCCAGTCATTCCCTGGGCCCAAAAAACAGCACCCCAGAAATTCAAGAGGGCCCCCGTACCCTCCATTTACCACCAATATATGCATGGGTTTTTGCCAAAGAGTTTTAACCCCAACAAAAACAAATTTAAAATCGTAAACGTTGCATCTTTCCTTTATCTCCGGGGGTGGGGCGATCTTGGGGTGTAAAACGTGGAAACCAGGGTTTGGGGTTTTCCCGCCCCCTTGGGCATTGGTTTTTGGCGTGGTCAGCAGGACTTTTGGGCGGCCCCCAAACCTCGGCTTAAGGGGTTTTTTCACACAAAATTCCCCGGTATAAACCCCTCTCCAAAGGGGGGTAGCTTTGAGCAGCAAAGTCTAAGTCTGGGTTTGGAATTTAAAACCTAAAAGGCCCTTGCAACAACTTTTTAAAACCCCTGGCCCGTCAATAAGAGGTCAAAGCAAACATTTTGTAGCTACAAAAATCCGAGGGGAAAAAAATGCCCCCCTACCTTTTGGGGGGCCTTTCCAAACAGGATCTCAAAGGGAAAAAAGAGCTACCTGTCCCCCGGGGCGTAAAAACCCGACCTAAAAAAAGGGGTTTAAAAAGGGCCCTTTTGGGTTTGGGCAGGGGGGACTGTTTTTTCTTGGGCCCCTTTTAAGGTTTTTTGGGGGCCTGGGCCCGTTCCTTTGGCCCCTTGCACTACAGTGGGGGTTTTGTGCCCGGGGGCAAACCCGGTTTGCCTCCCAAAACCCCTATACCCCCCCCTTTTTTTTTTTCTTCTTTCTTGGGCTCCCTTTTTTTTTTCCCCGCTATCCCTTTTTTTTCCAGTGGAGTTGTTTTTGGGATCTTGGCCCGCAGGCTCCCTTTCAAAGGGTTTGGGTGTTAGTTTTCCCTTTTCCCGCAAACCCCTGACGGGTGAAATTTCTTTTCCCCCTTTCTCACCCCCCCTGCGGCCTTTTGTGGCTGCCCTTTGGAAACCAAGTTTTGTCTTCTGTATTCAGCTTCCCAAAATGCCTTGGGTTTTCAGTTTTATTTACTGTCTTTTGGGGCCAAACAGTGCATTTCCCTCAGGACCTGAATGGTTTTTCCTCGTTCTGAAATGGGGTTCCCGGGGGAAGCCGGGGGAGAAACCCCGGTTTCCCCTTTAAAAAAAAAAGGGCCAAATTTTTGGGGAACCCCGGAAAACGTATCTTTTAGTCCGTACATTATTTTGGCCGTTCTTTTCCCTCGGGGGCCAAAAAGCCTGGGGGCCCCTCCCTTTTTGGGGTTACTTATTTCCCAAAGGGAGGGCTTCTTGGTTTCCAAAAAACTGCGGTGAAAGGGGCTCACGGCCTATTCCATGTTAAAAACGCCTGCACGGTCTGCAAATCTTGGGTCCATCCCCCAAACAGAAACCAAAATCCGGGGGTTTTAAATGAAAAATTCCCCCATCTTTTAAAAATTTTCTAAGCAATCATAGCTTTCCCTTTAAGTCACCGGATTTTTTTTTCCCAAATTTCCCCTTTTATCCTATTTTCCCCCCCTTTAGAAAGGGGAAGTAAGGGGCTGGATGAAGAAAACAACAGCGCAGCAAGGTTGACTTATCGGGGGAGGAGAGGACACTGAAACTTTTGGGGCTGTAGAGATGGCCGGTTAAAATGGCGAGATGTCACCGGAGCCAGAAGGATGGGGGGTCCGACAAAATTCCGGTCTTGTCCAGCAGCACTTGGCGCAAAAAACAGCTTTTTAAATGGAAGGTCCCCCCCCTTGCGGGGTCCCTCTTGCAGGTAGTTCCCAAAGGTCGTTTCGGCTCCATGGCCTTCTAGAACCCCAGGGCTGTCCTTCCTTTCCAACAAAGCTTGAAGGGCTTTCTGGGGCCCGGGTGCCTATGCAGGGCACTGGCAATAGCTTTTTTCAGCTTTGGAAGGCTCCAAGCATTTCATCAAGTGAAGGAGTTTTTCTTTACTGCCCCATACCAGAAAAATTGCGGAGTGGATATCCCTGTCCAAGGATGCTGGGCTTCAGGAATAACAGACATCAGAGCAGGGTCGAGTATTGCTTGTGGGTCCCCCTTTCTTTTTTTGCAGGGGGGGGGGCCCGGGTCCCCCTTTTTGCAGTTCAAGAATAAGCTGGGCTTGGCTTGTAAAATCAGGTCTTTAATGTCGCCCCACCCCCGGAGCAGGTTTTCACACACATATCCCCAGGCGTTCTCTCGATCCTTTTGCAAATAAAGCACCACACAACTGGTAAGTTTTACCAGGCCAACCCCTTTTTATCGCTTCTTGATGGGTTCCCGCAGGCCCCTCCCCAAAAACTGGGGCACATCCGAGCTTTTGGGGTTCCAAAAGGAAGAAA
>JAODAL010013505.1:0-91069 GCA_025379985.1 Phyllomedusa bahiana
AGGTAATACACTCCCTATGGCAGAAACAGCACCGCCTCGGTCGCTCTGCCACAGTAAATACATATGCAGCAGAGCAGAGACAGGATGGGAGAAAAGCTAGAAAAACAGAATACGCAGGACAGTAAATCCAAACTTCACACACAAGCAAGGGAATTTTTATTGTTCTAAATTGCTTTTTGTTCCAAGCATAAAGTCCCCATGCCTTGCAGTCGCCTCCACTTGAAATTTTTTTGTGTGTGTAAATATAAATATATATATAATTATAAATAAATATAATCCACCTCAAGCCCACAGGGGGGGACTTTCACGGATTCTTTTTTGTCCCCCCAAACAGAAAAGGGGCAGGGCCCGCTTTTCCGTTCACAGAGATGTACATTTTTCGACGCCGTGTGAACGCACGGGGCCCCCCTCTGCACCGGGAAAACTCCCCCCCCCCTTCCCAGACATTGCGGGCAGTTTTTTTTTTTTTTTTTTTAATATAGACAGCTGTGGGCCCACGTTTTACTAAGAACACAGGACAGGGACCCACGACTGTCACGTGTGTCAGTCTGGGGGCCCACCGGAGGATTCTCCGATGCTCCGGTGGGCCACACTGCTCAAAAAAATAAAGGGAACACTTAAACAACACAATGTAACTCCAAGGAGAACATCTGGCGCCTCACCCGGAGCATGCCCAGGAAGGGAGGTTATACAGGCACACATGAGTGCGTTAGACCACACACACTACTGAGCCTCATTTCCTTGTCCTGGGGCACTTCCAATGAAGTTGGATCAGCCCATAATTTGATTTTTCACTTTGATTTTGAGTATCATTCCAAATCTAGACTCCAGGGGAGATTAATTTTCATAGAACTTTTTTTTTTTATTATCCTCAACACATTCCATTAGTAATGAATAAAAAACTGCAAATAAAATGAGATTAGGGTGTGGCTTTTTTGTTTCCCCATACATTTTAGCATTTTATTTGTACATTATGTATGTGCGTGTGTGTGTATAATATTTCTATACATATAAACCTTTATCTCATTCAACTTGTCTGCTCTCCTACTAACCTCTGCTTGCTTTTGCTCCTCTTCCGATAAGTGTGCAGGTACCCACTGAATGCTAACTGTACCTCCTCAAATTTTTACAGTTAAGCTAGGGCCACACAGCATATGACAAAAAACATTGTAAAACTGATGACATTATGTCTAATGCAGGACCACAGTTTTTGTCACAAATTTGCGAAAAACCCGGGGGGTTTTAAATTTTTTTTCCCTTTTTGCCCTAAAACTGAAACTTTTTTCTGTGCTTGTAGACAAAGTTTATACTTGTAGCCCCTTTGATCATTAGGGGCCAAATCGCTTGTATAGATAATGCAGAAGGGTGTACCAAGAGGTGTCCTTTTATTTCCCTGTTAAAATAGGAGCAACAGGTACTACATTAGCTTCATCTGCCATAGCAGCCGCTCAGGCTGATTGCTCCTTTCATCATTCACTTAGTGGCCACGATCATCAGTGTCTAAAGGGTTAAACAGCAACTATCAACCCAAATAAAATTTCTACATCATGCTCAGACTAAACATTTGTCAAATTTCATCACTTTATACTGTGCACTTTAACTCTGCAGTAATTTGAATGGCTACAGTTTTGCATTTTTTTTTTGCCTACAAATGACAAAAATCTTAGATCAAACTTGACCATTACATCAAACTCTGACTTTCAACCACATACGTGATCAAGGAAACAAGTAGACCTTGACTATCCCATCGACTCAGATCCACCTACCAGGCGCACACCAACACTCATTCACCTTTATAAAACTGTCAGGTCTGAAATATCTTGTGTATGAGTCTCCTAATGGTAAAGTGACCTATATATGTGTTATAATGGATATCCTCTTAAACTACCTTATTTTAATATCAAGTCCACGTGGCATATTAAATAGTTCATTTAAAAAAAATTAGGTATTGTTCACAAAATTTTCAGGTATAGAAATGTTTTTATGTCTTAACCAGCTTTATTTTACCAGGAATGCCATTTAGGGTATGTTCACACAGCGTCTAGCAGCCATATAGTGACGCGTACTGTGTACTTCTAAAGAGCTGTGTTCACTCTCGTTTTCCTAGCGCTTAAGCGCCAGGAAGAAGTTTACATGTCTCTTCTTTCTTCTGGGACACAGTACGTGGGGAAAACGGAAGGTAATCATAGCTCTCAATGAGAAGTATAAATTACCATATTTGCAGGCCGAACTTTGGGTGTATTGCAGCGCAGTGACACCCCAAAATACGATCCGCAAAAACGGCCCATTGAATGCATTACTCGCGGCGCGTAATCACCGCGAATAATTGACATGTCACTTTTCTCCCTGCGCGTACAATACGGGGGACAAGCCGTAATCCATAGTTCTCTATGAGAGCTTCTGTGTATGGAGACTTAACGCATTTACGATCCTCAAAAATTTTAATATTCTCATCGCCTCTGTATATGAGGGCAAAGAGTAGACATGCTGTCTCCAAGACACCAGGTGTTAGGGGTGCCCCAATCTCTCCCTGGCTCACCCTGCCTACAGCAGAGCAACCACCCTGAAAGGGGCAACCTGGCACTGGAACCTTATCCTGAACAAACCCTGGCCAAAACAGGGAGCAGACAGACAACAAACAGGGCACAAACAAAACAGAAATAAACTAATAGGCAATTTCAGGCAAGCCAAGGTCAAAGCAGGAGAGAACTCAAAATCAAATCACAGAGCAGGAGAGTAACTGAGATACAAGCCAAAGTCCAGAACCAAAGAAATACAAGTATATAGCAAATCCAAACAAAAATAATAGCCAGGACACAGGAGCAATCACAGGCACTAGAACAAGAAAACAGGTTTAAAAACCCCACCCAGCCAGGGATTGGATTTAGGGAGTTAACACCTGAGACACCTTTTCCAACTCAGGTGGAGGCTTAAAGAGGCTACTCTTAAAAGGGGTAGACACACATTACTGAACCAGGTGAGTGGTCATATCTTGCATGGACACAGGAACATATATCCTTTATTCTTATTATTTATTCAAAAGCACCATTAACTTCCAGGGCGATGTACATTCAAAAGGGGTTTGGATATTTAACATTACACATAAATAAATGCAATAATATTAAAAAATGAATAAACTGGTCCAGAGGACCCGGCCTGTGAAGGCTTACTATCTACAAAGTACATGTTTACATCTTTTTCATAATCCATGTTAATCCATGAAAGGGAAATTACAAATCTTTCCTATTTGGTGTGACTAGGTTGCTCAATGTATGCTCTGAAACTTGGCCATCATAGCTTCAGGCTAGGAGGCACCTTGGAATAGATATAACCCCAACTAGAACCATGTCCTGTGTAGGTGTTCTTAGCCATCTTTCTTTGACATAAGAATGAGTAGGGGTTGACGGAGGTATGGTTGGTGGCAGGGCCAGGACGATGGGTAGGCGACCGCCTAGGGCTCCACTTCATATGAGGCAGAAAGGGGTGCAAATAGGTGTGGAGTAGGCTGAATTTTACATTGGGAGGGGAGGAGTGGGGCGTTACATGCCTTCTTTGCCTAGGGCACCAGAATACCTTGTCCCAGCTCTGGTTGGTGGCAGTGCACAGAAGGCGTCGTGAGCAAGAGCTCAACCGTTGATGTAGGATTATGACCATTATCCCCTAAGTTTTCTCTGGTAGACCTCCGTTCTTGGAGATTCTTCATATTTGCACCAAAGAAGGATGCATTATTTTTTATCTCCTAGATTCGAGATAGAAGACCAGACCCAGCGGCATTAGATTTAGGAACGTCTGTGAAACCATTATGATTTGCTTCCAGCCTTTTTGTTCAATTCCAGTAGCAGGTTTGTACTAGGGGCTGAGGAGGAATTTGACGATTCACTACTATGAAGCATTTTAAAGGGGTGTTCCTACCACAGCATTTGATGGCATATTGAAAGGATATGACAGCAAAATCTGATAGATGTGGGACCTGCACCTTTCTTGGAAATGTGCCGCCGAGAGCTTCAGCTCAGAATAGAAAGTCACTCACGCATGCGCACATCTCTCCATTTTGGTTTATGAAAGTTATGAGTACAGACTAAGACAGCACTCAGAATTCCAATAGAACAGAATGGAGAGTTGTGTGCCAGCATGACTGGCACTCCATTCTGAGACAAAACTTTTGGGGGCCCATACCTGAGATAGGTGTGGGTCCAAGAGGTAAGATCCACACCCATCAGACTCTGATGTTACATCCTGTTGATATGCCATAAAAATCTGTGGTGCTAACACACCTTTATGGTAACCGATTTCAGTCTCATCTGGAACAATATCCTTACTCAACAGAATTGTTTGCTTTGGTCAGGGCCGCCGTAAAGCCAGTACAGGGGGTACTGCTATACGGGGCCCAGTGAAACAAGAGACAAGCAGGCCCTCTTGTTTCACACTCTCGTCAGCCTGGACACGGGCCCCGTGGCACTGCTGATCGTCCCCATGGGCCCGTGCGGCTCAGCATGTGAGGAGGGGGGCCATGCTCCAAGCACAGGACTTAACATTACTATAGCTGCAGCAGCTGCCTCCGACTTACTTCCAGCTCTCCAGTGATTGGAGTCGGCCCCTCCTCTCTCTCTGCCTGTGGGCGGGGCTTCAGCCCCCCTCCTCACATGCTGAGATCATGTAGGGCCCTACTGAAGCCCCAGGGGTCACCCTGAAGCCCCCTCTGACCTGTACCCTCCTCCCAGGCACCACTAACAGGCCCCTCTTAAGCCCCACACCCCCCCCAGCCCAGCTAGGGGCCCTCTGAAGCCCCAGCACCCCCCTCCCGCCCCAGCTAGTGGGCCCCCTCAAGCCCCACACCTCCCTCCCAGGCCCCACTAGTGGGGGCCCTCTGAAGGCCCCAGCACCCCCTCCCAGGCCCAGCAGGTGGGCCCCTCTCAGGCCCCAGCACCTCCCCCAGCCCAGCTATGTTGGGGCCCTCTCAAGGCCCAGCACCTCCTCCCAGCCCCAGCTAGGGGCCCCTCTCAAGCCCCCACCCCCCTCCCCCGCAGCTATGGGGGGCCCTCCAAGCCCCACACCCCCCCAGGCCCCACATGTGGGCCCCATAAGGCCCAGCACCTCCCCCCAGCCCCGCTAGGGGGCCCTGAAGGCCCCACACTCCCCCCCAGGCCCAGTTATGTGGGGCCCCTCCAAGCTCAGCACCCCCTCCCAGCCGCAGCTATGTGGCCCCTCGAAGCCCAGCCCCCCCCCTCCAGGCCCAGCATGTGGGGCCCCTCTGAAGGCCCCACACCCCCCCCCCAGGCCCCACTAGTGGCCCCCTCAAGCCCAGCACCTCCTCCCAGGCCCAGCTATGTGGGGGCCCTCTCAAGGCCCCAGCACCCCCTCCAGCCCCATTATGTGGGCCCCTCTCAGCCCAGCACCCCCCCCCAGGCTCAGCTATTGGGGCCCTCTGAAGGCCCAGCCCCCCCCCAGCCCCAGCTATGTGGGGCCCTCTGAAGCCCCAAACCCCTCCCAGGCCCCAGCTATGTGGGGCCCCTATTAAGGCTCCAGCACCTCCCTCCCAGGCCCCAGCTATGTGGGGGCCCTCTGAAGGCCCCAGCACCCCCTCCCAGGCCGCAGCTATGTGGGGCCCCTCTGAAGGCCCCAGCACCCCCCTCCCAGGCCCCAGCTATGTGGGGCCCTCTCAAGGCCCCAGCACCTCCCTCCCAGGCCCCAGCCCCCGAAGGGGGTATGTGGCCCCTCTCAAGGCCCACACCCCCCAGCCTCACAGTGGGGGCCCCCTGAGGCCCCCATGCCCCTCCCGGGCCTCACTATGTGGGGCCCTCTTAGGGCCCAGTGCCCCCCTCCCAGGCCCCAGCTAGGGGGCCCCTAAGCCCCAGCACCTCCCTCCCAGGCCCAGTATGGGGCCCCTCTCAAGGCCCCAGCACCCCCCTCCCAGGCCCCAGCTATGTGGGGCCCCTCTGAAGGCCCCAGCACCCCCCTCCCAGGCCCCAGCTAGGTGGGGCCCCTCTCAAGGCCCCAGCACCTCCCTCCCAGGCCGCAGCTATGTGGGGCCCCTCTGAAGGCCCCAGCACCCCCCTCCCAGGCCCCAGCTATGTGGGCCCCTCTCAAGGCCCCAGCACCACCCACCCAGGCCTCAACTATGTGGGGGCCCTCTGAAGGCCCCCGCATGCCCCTCCCGGGCCTCAGCTATGTGGGGCCCCTCTTAAGGCCCCAGCACCCCCCTCCCAGGCCCCAGCTAGGTGGGGCCCCTCTCAAGGCCCCAGCACCTCCCTCCCAGGCCTCAACTATGTGGGGGCCCTCTGAAGGCCCCAGCACCCCCTAGCCCAGTGGCCCCAAGGGTATGTGGGCCCCTCTCAAGGCCCCAGCACCCTCCTCCCAGGCCTCAGCTATGTGGGGCCCCTCTCAAGGCCCCAGCACCCACCCCCCAGGCCCCAGCTATGTGGGAACATGAAGGAGCTTGCAAAGGGCTGTGGAGAAAGTGCAGTGTATGAGGCTGTCTGCTATATAGAGAATCCACTGTTGTAATGTTATTGAGTAAACTGTAGAGATGCTCCCTGCTTCCTCGCTCTCTGCTCACCCCTCCTCCCTCTGGTGGCAAAACCCCTTTAATGATCAGCGGCAGAAGGCTGTTAAAAAGTGAAATTTCACACAGTTCAGCATCCTTATAGAAACCAACAAATCTGAGCTACAAGTAGGATTCAGACGGCCTCTTAAAGCAATTGTCCAGGTCAAAATTTTATTTTAAGAGACTTCTGCTCAAAAACAAAACTCAACTCCTGACTCACCTTCATGGCAATGATGCCTCTGCTTGCTCTCCCAGGGTTTTGTTCTTGATTCATGCGCTCTACAGCCGCTAATTGGTTGCAGCAGTCACATGTCTCTTCTTGATGTCACATTTCAAAAATTAAAGCTCCAAAAGATGATGTCAGTAGAAGACACGCGAGTGCATGAGTCAAATACATTTTTGCCCTTGACAACCCCTTTAAGAGCATCAGCCTAGCACAAACAAGAACTTCTACTGGAGCACAGTTCCTCATGATCAGATGGCCACCGACTGTGACAGAGAAGGTACAGCAGGAGAACTTTACTCCTCCAAATCCTTAGAAGCCATGGCACCCAACTAACCCTGATAGAACAGGCATCAGTAAGGCAATACAGGCAGTCCCTGACTTACATCTGTCCCCTAGTTACAAACGGAGACTTAAGGGGCATGCTGGCACTTGTAGTTCCATGTTCCACAGCAGATAGTAGCTGTGGAACTTCAAGTTCCAGCATGCCACAGCAGCAAATGAGGTGAAAATTGGGTGAAATCCTCTTAACAGGGGCACAGACAGCAAAACAGATGTAAAAACCCTTCTCTGCACTATCCGAAACTAAAAAAAAAAACGAAAAAAAAAACAAAAACTTTTTTTTGTGCCGGAGCTACATTTAATAAATCTACCTGTTCCAATTTACATACAAATTCAACTTAAGAATAAACCTACAGTCCCTATTGTGTTTGGAACCCATGGACTGCCTGTACAGAAAGGGAGCAGCTCCTCAATAAACAAATGAAAACAGCGACAATAAGGTGGCTTTTTGTTTGTTTTGTTTGCTAATCAACTTTGTTTTTGAATTGTAGGGGTTGCCTGCATTTTAGTCCTGCACTCCATCCATTCATCTTAAAGGGGTTTTGCCACGATGTAATGTTGATGTAAGATGGGTATTTAATCACTTTTCTAAATATATGTGATTACAAAAAGTGAAGCCTCTGAGAGCTACAGCAATGCTCAGTCCCACTTAGTTTCCTGACAGTCTACATTAGACACGACTAGGACACTGACAGGAGCTGATCTGGCCGCGCTTGCGTGTTTGCACTTCTTATCTGATGACAGGGAACATGAAGGAGCTTGCAAGGGACTCTGGAGAAAGATCCTGTATCTTTTGTATAGAGAATCCACTTGTTGTAATGTAATTATTTGAGTAAACATTGCAGACGTTCTCTGCTTCCTGGCTGCTCAGCCCCCACTCTCTTTTCCCCCTGCAGCTCGTTCATGACCATGACGCTGCATGCTTTGTTTATCTTTTCTCCTGAGCAGATAAGGGGTACGGAACTCACTTCTTGGCAAAACCCCTTTAAGGCTGTTCTTTAGCAGAACAGAGTAAAGCTGGAACATGTTTGCACTGAAAAGTTTTGAGGCCCAGTCACCAAGAGAGATGAGGAGCTGTGTTGAGGCCAGCACCTCTGAATAATACTAGAAAAAGAGATATGTGATTGGGAAAGAGCTAGAATCTGTGTTGCAGCCAGAAGCCAGGACCATAAAAGTGAGAAGCTGTGTTGAGGCCAGCACCTCCAAGACATAATAGAAGAGGATCAGGGAAAGAGCCTTACCTATGGCCTATATTAAACTAAGGAGCTGGGGCTGACACCAGCACCTCTCAGAGATACTAGAAGATCGGAGCTTCAGCCTTGTCTGTGAACTATATTGGAGAAAGGAGCTAAGACTAAGGCCAGCACCTCAGGATACTAGAAGATTTGGGCTAGAGCCTCGTCTGTGGACTATATAGGAATAGAGGCCAGCACCTCTAAGAGATACTAGAAGATCTCTCTGAGAGATAATAGAAGAGCATCAGGACAAGACATTTGTCTATGGCCCATATTTAAGTAAGTAGCTAAAGCTGAAGCCAGCACCTCTGAGAGACACTAGAAGATCTTGTATAGAGCCTTGTCTGTGAACTATATTGGAGTAAGGAGCTGAGGCAGAGGTAAGCACCTCAGCTATACTAGAAGATATGGGCTAAAGCCTTGTCTGTGGACTATACTGGAGTAAGAAGTGGAGACTACAGCCAGCATCTCATGATACTAGAAGATTTGGGCTAGAGCCTTGTCTGTGGACTATATAGGAATAGGGAGCGGAGACCAGCACCTCTGAGAGATACTAAAAGATCTCTCTGAGAGATAATAGAAGAGCATCAGGGAAAGAGCATAATCTATGGCCCATATTAAAGTAAGGAACCAAAGCTGAAGCCAGCACCTCTCAGAGATACTAGAAGATCTTGTATAGAGCTTTGTCTGTGAACTATATTGGAGTAAGGAGCTGAGACTAAGGCCAGCACCTCAGGATACTAGAATATCTGGGCTAGAATAGAGGCCAGCACCTCTGAGAGATACTAGAATATCTCTCCGAGAGATAATTAAAGGGGATCAGAGCAAGAGCCTTGACTATGGCCCATATGAAAGTAAGCTCCTCTGAGAGATACTAGAAGATCTTGTATAGAGCCTTGTCTGTGAACTACATTGGAGTAAGGAGCTGAGACTAAGGCCAGCACCTCAGGATACTAGGAGATCTGGGCTAGAATAGAGGCCAGCAGTTCTGAGAGATAGAAGAAGATCTCTCCGAGAGATAATAAAAGGGGATCAGGGCAAGAGCCATGCCTATGGCCTAAGTAGCTAAAGCTGAAGCCAGCACCTCTGAGAGCTACTAGAATATCTTGTATAGAGCCTTGTCTGTGAACTATATTGGAGTAAGGAGCTGAGACTAAGGCTATGTTCACACGGCAATTACGTCCCGCAATTACGGCGTGTGGATGGGGGCGGGGGGTCGGCACCTCGCCGGCCCATAGACTATCATTATTAGCGGCGCGTATACGCCGCCAGAAAATGACATGTCACTTATCTCTCCCGCGGCGGATTCGCCGAGCAGGGAGAGGAGACTAATCCATAGTTCTCTATGAGAACTGTGGATTACCGTAATGACTAGGACGTATTCCAGCTCGTAATTCGCGCAGTACGGCGCAAAATTACGGACTGAAATATGTCCCATTTTAAGCTGTGTGAACATGGCCTAAGGCCAGCACTTCAGGATACTAGAAGATCTGGGCTAGAGTAGAGGTCTAGAGGTCAGCATCTCTGAGAGATACTAGAAGATCTCTCTGAGAGATAATAGAAGAGCAAAAGGGCAAGAGTCGAATCTATGGCCCATATTAAAGTAAGGAGCTAAATCTGAAGCCAGCACCTCTCAGAGATACTAGAAGATCTTGTCTTTGAACCATATTGGAGTAAGGAACTGAGACAGAGGTGAGCACTTCAGATATACTAGAAGATCTGGGCTAAAGCCTTGTCTGTGGACTATACTGGAGTAAGGGGCTGAAGCAGTTGAAAATTTGGTTCCCATCCAAAACATTTTCCACAAACTGAACACTACAATGGGTTCTCCCCTGTGTGTTTTGCTTGATGAACCCGAAGTCTGGCTTTAGTAATAAAACGTTTCCCACATTCTGAACAAAAAAATGGTTTTTCTCCCGTGTGAATTTTTTGATGATTCCGAAAACTTGTGTGGAATGCAAATTGTTTTCCACATTCTGAGCACGAATACGGCTTCTCTCCCGTGTGAGTTCTTTGATGAATCAGAAGAAACGATTTGAACATAAAGCACTTGCCACATTCTGCACATATAAATGGCTTGTCTCCGGTGTGTAGTCTCTGGTGTTTATCAAGACTCGATTTATCCGATAAACGTTTCCCACATTCTGAACATGAATATAGCTTCTGTCCTGCGCGAATTCTCTGGTGTTCAAGAAGACTTGCGTCGTCGGTAGCGCACTCCCCATGTTCTGAATATGAATATTTCGCTTTTTTGTGGGACTGCTGATGTTTCAGAAGACTTCGTTTTCGGGGATAACTTTTCCCACATTCTGAACATGAAAATGGTTTCTCTCCTGTGTGGATTCTCTGATGATTGAGAAGACTTCGCTTATCTGCAAAACAGCGCTCACATTCTGAACACGAATATGGCTTCTCTCTCCTGTGAATTCTCATCTCATGTGAATCGCGCTGATCTTTTTTGATAAAACCTTTTCCACATTCTGAACAGGAGTACGGCTTCTCCCCCATGTGAAGTTTTATGTGACCAAGAAGATTAGAGTTTCTGGTAAACTGTTTTCCACATTCCGAACACGAAAATGGCTTCTCTCCTCTGTGAACTTTCCTTTCATGTAAATCTCGCTGAGCCTTTCTTAAGAAACCTTGTCCACATTCTGAACAGGAGAACGGCTTCTCCCCCGTGTGAATTTTTGTGTGTGAAGTAAGATGAGAGCTTTTTGAAAACTGTTTTCCACATTCAGAACACTGAAACCTTTTACCCCCTTTCTGAACTATACTTGCAGCTATGGGCGATTGGGCAGATGGTTCCTCACAGTTTGGGATATTAGAGGATAGATCTATACTGTGAAGTCCTGGATATACGGTAACAATAATGAAGTTTTCTGATGACGAGGGCTGCAAGATATCGTCACCTTCGTCTTCATCTTTGGGTGAAAACGTGACATTCTCCTCAGCGGCATTTTCTGTTAGGATTAAACATAATGTTTAAACCACAAAGTAGAGAAACTTTTAACATTCCTTTTAGGCTGCAGACACACATATGCAGTGACCACAATGCTATACTTTTAGATTATTATTACCTTGTAATGCAAGAGGCTGGGGATCCTCCAGGTTCTCCATCTTGATCTCCTCGTACATGTCTTCCATCATGACGTTCTCGTACAGATCCTTGTGTCCTTCTAAATACTCCCACTCCTCCATGGAGAAATAGACAGCGACCTCCTGACACCTTATAGGAACCTGACACACAAAATGATACGGTCATCACCCAGACCCCTCCAGTGGTGTCACTGTATAATGTCCCAGCATTCCCAGCAGCAGCAGCAGGGTCACCTCTCCAGTCAGCAGCTCCGTCATCTTGTTGGTGAGTTCTAGGATCTTCTGCTTATTGTCCCTCTCATGTATCAGTGAGTGCGGGAGAGGCTCTATGATGGGGCCCCGGCTCCATCCTCCTGACACACGGGGACAGCTGCTGGGGGCCACACTGTCACCTGATGTCTTCTTGACTACTGTATAATCCTGTGTATGGAGAGAAATCCCGGATCAGTGACCGATCTCCAGAAATCTAGTAACTAGAACATGTATTATTGCTGCACTCAAACATCCAAGCTTCTTTTAAACTCTTTTAGAGAATTCCCCATGATAACTTCCGCTGGCAGAGAATTCCATATAATGTCACTGCTCTTACAGTAAAGAATCCCCATCTATGAGGACAGTGAGACCTTCCTTGTTCTTATAGACGTAGAGGATAACCCCTTCTTCCATTTAAAGTTTAACCCCTTAACGATCGCGCACCGTCTTTTGACGGCGGCCGGTGCGGGTCGTTCGTCTGCAGCGACGTCTTTTGACGTCGCTGCAGACATCGGGGTTTGCGGCGCCCGGCGCCACAGCTGCGCTAGGATCGGAGCTGAACTACACAGCCCTGATCCCAGAGCATGTCCTGCGAGCACCGGTGGAGTGGAGGAAACCTCCGCAACCCGGTGCTTTAACCCTTTGATTGCGGTGGTGCGTTACCGCAGCGCAATCAAAGGGATCCCCTGCTCTGTCGGGTGATCGGAACGCCCGGTGACCCGACAGGCCCGGGGGAACGGTCTGCACAGTCAGCTCTGGGGATCTAGCATGGCCCCAAGAGTGTCTGTGTAAGAAGCCAGTGATTAGGATGCACTGTGTGCTGTCCTAATCACTGCCTGTGTCAGACTGACACAGATTAGCATGTATTAGCATATATGAATATGCTAATACATTACTAAGTGTAAAAAAAAAAAAAAAAAGTTAAACAGTTCTCCCTTCATGGGAGTAAAAAAAAAAGTACAAAAAAAACATGAAAAGTGTAAAAAAAAAAGAATAAAAAAAATAAATAATAAAATAAAAATAAATATTTAATAAAAAATAATTGTACATAAATTACACGCACAAAAAAACCTACACATATTTGGTATCCACACGACCGTTAATAACCTGTAGAATTAATCTAACAAGTTATTAAGTGTGAAATGTGAATGGTGTAAAAAAAAAAAAAAAAAAAAATTTTTGTAAAAAAATAAAAAAAAAAATAATGCAATTATTTATAAGTGTACTTAAACTATTCCCTTATAAAGTACAACTTGTCTCGAATAAAACGAGGCCTCATCCAACTGCGTCATTGAAAAAATAAAAAAGTTACAACTGTTTAAACGCAAGGAGGCCAAAACTAAAAAAATGTTCTGGTCATTAACTACTTTTCAGGCGTTCGGCTTAAGGGGTTAAGAAGTCCCCCTATATCTTGTTGACATCTTCCCATCTGGCATAAAGCGAACCTATGACTTCTGATAGGTCTGTTCAAGAAAATTCTTGTGAAATAACAGTTCTGTTCCTCTGTTGTTCCTTATAGGAACATATTGCCGAGTCAACTTAGTTTTTGCATTCACTGATTAAATGGTTTCAGACTATACAAGTATGTGAAAAATGGTCACATGTGAGCTTGATTGCTAGAGTTTCACTTTGTGGCTGGTTGCTGTCTATACTGATAGCTGAGCAACTGTGTTTTGTGAGCTTGTTGCATTTAGTCCTGTTGTCATTAGTTACCCAGTTAGAGCCATTTGTCTTAGTTCTGTGTTACTTCTGCTTTGCCCTGTGCCAGTCTTGCAATGTATTCTATTCCTGTGTTCCCTTTGGTAGTTTTGAACTGTATAGGTAAGATCAACATAGCGAGGAACATTGATAGGGATATTGTCACGAATAGGTTAGGGCCAGGTGTGTCTAGTCTTAGGGTCAGCATTAGGGATTGAGTTAGGGAAAGTTAGTTGTTAGGTTGAGGTGTTTTTTGGTGTTTTGCTTCTAAATTCAATTAATTTATCCTTCCAATTCCACCCGTCTTGCTGTGCTTTCAACCATTGGTAAGTCCATACATTTAGGGCCACATGTATGAAAACTGTTTAGGTCTAAAACTCTAGTAACCTATGGGCAAAAAAGTGAGTTTTAGACCAAAACGTTTTCATACATGTGGCCCTTATTCTTTAAACACGCTTCGTATTACTTGCAGGCGACTGCTGGTTGGCTTAATTTCCGTTATAATTTGTGTTGCCATCCATGCCAACCAGCATCATTACAGCAGGTACATACCCAAAATTGGTAAAATCCAGCAGACAGATTCAGTGATACATTTCCAGGAGGAATAGCAGAGGAACAGCACAACACAGAGTTAGAAGAAAAGATGCTCCAGAATCGTTATTTTACAGGGAACACCAAGATTTACTAAAACAGACGTCAGTATTCATCACTGGTCCTCTCTAAAACCTTCCACAATTGTTATAGGTGATTCTCTATCCATTTTATAAAGGTCTATTTGTAGGTCAGGTTCACAGAACCAACCACAGCAAAGGAAGGCTATGACCCCACTCTATAGAACTCTAGTGACCCCATAGAGCTTTAGTAAGGAATGCTACGGCCAGTTTTGGAGACCTTACCTAAAAAAAGATCGACAAAATGGATGGCTACAAAAATGTTGGAAGGTCGTAAATACAAACTGTATTGAGAAAGGCATAAATAATTGAATTTGTATAGCCTGGAAAACAAAAGGGAAAAAGGAGAGGACATGATGGAAACCTATTTATATGTTACACGAGGTAAGAAGGCACGATGGAAACCTTTTACATATGATATAAAAGTTCCAGTCTCACTGCTCTTACAGTAAAGAATCCCTTTCTATGTTTATGTAGAAACCTTCTTTCCTCCAGATGTAGAGGACGCCCCCTTGTTCTGGATACACTCCTGGGTATAAATAGATCCTGGAAGAGATCTCTATATTGACCCCTGATATATTTAAACATATTTATTATGTCCCCCCCAAAGCCGTCTTTTCTCTAAATAACCCTAACCTTGCTCATCTTTCTGGGTATTGTAGTCCACCCAGTCCTTTTATTATTTTTGTTGCCCGCCTTTGTACCTGTTCAAGCTCTACAATGTCTTTACTGTGCACTGGTGACCAAAACTGTCCACAATATTCCATGTGTGGTCTAACCAGTGACTTGTATAATGGGAGAATAATGTTCTCATCATGTGCCTCTATGCCACTTTTAATGCACCCCATGATCCTATTAGCCTTGGCAGCTGCTGCCTGACACTGGCTGCTACAATTAAGTTTACTGTTCACCAGGATTCCCAAATCCTTCTCCATGTCACTTTTACCCAGTGTTTTTCCATTTAACATGTAATCATGTAATGGATTTTTCCTCCCCATGTGCATAACCTTGTATATATCTGTGTTAAACCTCATCTGCCATTTCCCTGCCCAGGCCTCCAACTTATCCAGATCCCTTTGTAATAACACATTATCCTCTATTGTGTTGATTACTTTACAGAGCTTAGTATCGTCTGCAAAGATCGATATTCTACTGTGTAATCCATGTGTAACATCATTAATGAACATATTAAAGAGTATAGGGCCCAGTACTGACCCCTGTGGTACCCCACTAGTAACAGCGATCCAGTCTGAGTATGTACCATTAATCACCACCCTTTGTTCTCTATCATAGTTGCTTACCCACTTGCAAACATTTTCCCCAGCCCAAGCATTCTCATTTTACTTACCAACCTTTTATGTGGCACAGTATCAAATGCTTTAGAGAAATCTAGATAAATGACATCCAATGCTTTACCCCGATCCAGTCTGGAACTAACTTCCTCATAGAAGCTGATGAGAGTAGTCTGACAGGACCGAGCCTTCATGAACCCATGCTGGAACGGCGTTATACATTTATTTTCAGTGAGATACTCCAGGATAGCATCTCTTAGAAAACCTTCAAACATTTTACCTACAACAGAGGTTAAGCTTACTGGCCTATAGTTTCCAGGATCACTTTTTGACCCCTTTTTGAATATTGGCACCACATTTGCTATGCACCAATCCTTTGGGTTAAACCCCTTTATTATACAGTCCATAAATGTTAAGAATAGGGGCCAGTCTATCACATTACTTAACTCCCTTAGGACACGGGGGTGTAAACCATCAGGACCTGTGGATTTGTCTATTTTAATATTCTTAAGGCGGAACATTTAAGTTGGAGTTTACCTCATCCGTCTGTCTCCTCTTCATTACAATTTTCTTTAGGCGCCATTTCAGGTTTGCGGACACCTTAAGCTGCTAAAACTTAATAAACACCCCTAAAAAGACCCCATTTTGGAAACTACACCCCTTAAGGAATATATCCAGGGATGTAGTGAGTATATTGACCCCACAGGTATTTCACTAATTGTTTTGAGTGTGTGTGATTACTAAGGAGCATAGAGGACAGGAGTAGAATGACAGCACCTGGGGTTGAACACTCGCTCAGCAGTGTGTGTGATTACTAAGGAGTACAGAGGATGTGGGTAGAATGACAGCGCCTGGGGTTGAACAATCGCTCAGCAGTGAGTGTGTGTGATTACTAGGAGGGTACAAAGAGGGAGGGGGTGATTCTGAGTATGTGTGCCCAGCGCCTGAGGGTTGACAGTCGTTTCAGGAGATGAGGGGCTAAGCAGGGAATAGACTGAAAGTAGCTGCCTGAGAGGAAAGGTGATGTCTGAGTATGTGTGACCAGGACTGAGGAGCTCTCGTCACTGGTCGTTTCCCATGGAGATGAGCTGTACACGATGGATCACTAAGGGAGCAACTAAAACAAAAATTGTGCAGAATTTATAATAATGATGAATGGTGAAAATGTTTATAATTTCATTTGCAAGCTTCCCACGTCAATTTTACTTCGTTGTAAAATCCCTTTAATTGATAACACCTCTGTCTTCATAACAAGTTCCATCTCTCCTACCTGTTCGCAGTGGAACAAATACCCCATTGCTTCTCTCTATTATTGTATGCATTTTTTCTTCTGTCATTGACTTGTTAGATAATAAAGATGATAGAAATCTAGAGAAGTTACCTCTCCGGTCACCAGGTGGAGGATCTCCAAGGTGAGGTCTAATATTCTTCTGCTGATCTCATTCCTGTCCGTGTCCATCCTTGGTGGGTCATTCAGGAGAAGGAACGCTGTGTATGAGAATAGGAGAAAACTAGATGAACTGGAAGGTTCTAGTACTGCAGGGGCCTTTATGGAGAAAGGAGGGGCCCCAAATCATACAGGGGCCACATCATGTTTGACATAGAGAACCTCACTTACTGAGCTGAGAGACGGCGCTACATAGAGCTGCCCCCACGCGGATTAGTAGTGCCACAGTAAATGAATCTGTTACCCTTACTGTTACTAGTGGGGACCACAGGGGTCAGTATTTGAGGGGTCACAGTTACTAGTGGGGACCACAGGGGTCAGCATTGGAGGGGTCACAGTTACTAGTGTGGTACCACAGGGGTCAGCATTGGAGGGGTCACAGTTACTAGTGAGACCACAGGGATCAGTATTGGAAGGGTCACAGTTACTAGTGGGGACCACAGGGGTCAGTATTGGAGGGTCACAGTTACTAGTGGGGACCACAAGGGTCAGTATTACAGGGGTCACTGTTACTAGGGGGGACCACAGGGGTCAGTATTGGAGGGGTCTCTGTTACTAGTGGGGACCACAGGGGTCAGTATTGGAGGGGTCACTGTAACTAGTGGGGACCACAGGGGTCAGTATTGGAGGGGTCACAGTTACTAGTGGGGTCCACAGGTGTCAGTATGGGAGGGGTCACAGTTACTAGTGGGGACCACAGAGGTCAGTATTGGAGGGGTCACAGTTACTAGTGGGGACCACAGGGGTCAGTATTGGAGGAGTCTCTGTTACTAGTGGGGACCACAGGGGTCAGTATTGGAGGAGTCTCTGTTGACCACAGGGGTCAGTATTGGAGGGGTCACAGTTACTAGTGGGGACCACAGGGGTCAGTATTGGAGAGGTCCCTGTTACTAGTGGGGACCACAGGGGTCAGTATTGGAGGGGTCACAGTTACTAGTGGGGACCACAGGGGTCAGTATTGGAGGAGTCACAGTTACTAGTGGGGACCACAGGGGTCAGTATTGGAGGAGTCACAGTTACTAGTGGGGACAACAGGGGTCAGTATTGGAGGAGTCACAGTTACTAGTGGGGACCACAGGGGTCAGTATTGGAGGGGTCACAGTTACTAGTGTGGACCACAGGGGTCAGTATTGGAGGGGTCACAGTTACTTGTGGGGACCACAGGGGTCAGTATTGGAGGAGTCACAGTTACTAGTGGGGACAACAGGGGTCAGTATTGTAGGGGTCACAGTTACTAGTGGGGACCACAGGGGTCAGTATTGGAGGAGTATCTGTTACTAGTGGGGACCACAGGGGTCAGTATTGGAGGGGTCACAGTTCCACAGGGGTCAGTATTGGAGGGGTCACAGTTCCACAGGGGTCAGTATTGGAGGGGTCACAGCTCCACAGGGGTCAGTATTGGAGGGGTCACAGTGCCACAGGGGTCAGTATTGGAGGGGTCACAGTTCCACAGGGGTCAGTATTGGAGGGGTCACTGTTATTAGTGGGGACCACAGGGATCCGTATTGGAGGGGTCACTGTTACTAATGGAGACCACAGGGGTCAGTATTGGAGGGGGTCACAGTTACTAGTGGGGTAACACAGGGGTCAGTATTGGAGGGGGTCACTGTTATTAGTGGGAATCGCAGGTGATGGTTTTGGAGGGATCATCAGGCCCCTATGTATAGCATGGCTTTGCCTGGAGGGCATCACTACAGCTCTGGTTGCCATAGCAACCAGTTACCACAGCAACCGGTTACCACCCTACCATCGTATTATGGGGGCCCTAATAGGGTACAGAGGAGGCTCCCACTGTTAACCACTTAAATGCCATGGCTGCTACTGATGGGGTTAAACAGCTCCTGAAGCACCATAAATATACCGCCCTCCATGAGGAGCACCTCCCTGCCACCCTGCACAGAGGAGGGGAGGGGTTAATAGACCCGGGCAGGGTCAGTCGGTCTCCATGGTAACAGCAACGCGTTTCTCAGGACGCTGGATGGACACGTTACCGCACCACAGACTGACTGCAATTACTGAACCGCATATACCTCCCATGTAGCCTCACCTGCCCACTGGAATCCTGGGAAATCTGACAACAGCGAGCACCAGAGAGATGCGGGACCTGTGGTTACACAGAAAGGAGTGCGGGATGCGATGTTCACCACCATGTGTCAGTCACATGGGGGTGGGGTCGCAGTGGTGGATGAAGGATCTGCGTGATGTACCCCCATGTATCAGTCACGAGGGGGGGGTCAGCAGTGGTGGGTGAAGGACCCGTGAGAATCATTACCCTGTGATCGTCAATGAGGGGCGAGTCAGCAGTGAGGGTGAAAGGGCCTGTGTGACATTTCCTGGATCAGTCACATGACAGGGTGGGTCAGCAGGGGGGGGGACCCTCGGTGAAAAAGGAGAGAGAATTTTTGGGCTCTCGGTTTACATATTTTATAAAAGTGTTTAGGCCCACGACTTTCAAAGTGATCTCAAACGGGCAGTCCCATATTTTACCCTTTAATCGAGCCAATCAGGCCCCCCCGCTGGGTCAACCCCCTCCTTATTCAGGAGAAAAATAAAAAAAAAAACCCCAAACCCGCAAAATCCCTTCTTTGACGCCCGTGAGGTGGCGGGGAAACTTAAACATTTTTGATCAAAATATGTGAACCGAGAGTCTCAAAGTTTTTTATGTTGATAGATAGATAAATGTTCTTTTGGGATTTCCCGTAGTGTATTGCCCCTTTTTTCAGTTTTGGGGCCCCTGGGGCGGTCTGTGTGTGTAATGTATAATTCTGTGTGCCCCACCCTGCGTGGCACCCGGTTTGAAAATTTTTTTTGAATGTTTTTGGTGCAGAAACATACGTTATATTGGGGTAAAATTTATTTTTAAACCCGATGGAAAGGGAAGGGGTGCTTCCCTTTGTGTTTCTGTCCCCGCCCCTCTCAAGGTGTCTGGGGGAAAGTGCAGCTTTGAGGTTGGGTGTTTTTTTATTTTTTCTCCCCTTGAATAATGGAGGTGGGTTTTGACCCAGGGGAAAGGCCTGTTTGGGCTAGTTGAGAGGTAAGATAGGATAGGACTGCCGTTTTGAGATCCCGTTAAAAAGTCGGGGGCATTTTTAAAAACATTTTTTGATCAAAATATGTAAAACCGAGAGGTCTAAAAGTTTTTATGATGTAGATAGCAAAATGTTTTCTTTAGGGATTTCCACGTAGTGTATTGCCCTTTTAGGAGAGAGAATTTGGCTCCGTTTTCACCAGTTTCAATGTTCTTCAGTGAGAAAAACCGAGTAGTTTCCAAGAACTGTAACTTCCCCCCGCCCCCGCATACATCGATGTATGAGGGGTTTCTTTTAGCGGGACAGGGTGTTCTTTAAAAATTCCCCTTTCCCTGCCGGGGGGTATAAAAAATATGATCTTCATTTTTTTTCCTCGTCTAAAATTTTCCACCCTCTTATATTTGAGCGGGGGCCCCTTTTCTGTGACTTTAAACCCTTTTTCAAACTCCCCCACCTGTGGACCTGAGCGATGAAGCATTGTTTTTGCGGGCTGAAGGTTACATTTTATTGGTATCATTTTGGGATAGATTTTTCCCTTTTTGTCACTTTTTATTTTTTTTTTTTGGGGACGGGACAAAAAAACAAAATTATGTCGTTTTGGAAATAAATGGGGTTAGAATTTTCAAAATGAGGTATTAGTTGGTACAGGGGCCCCTAGGGTTTCTCGCAACCCAACCCAAGGGGGGTCCTCTTTATTTGGGGTCCCTACACAAAAACCCAATTTACAGAAAAAACTAAAAAAAAATCGGACTTTTTTTTGCTCAAAAACATTTACTTGGGCCCTTTATTTACTCCCTTCAATGGACTAAAACTAAACCCCCCCCAAAAGTGGGAAAGGAAAACCAGGCCCTGTGCTATTTGGGAAAAGTAAACAGGTGCATTTAAATTGCTGGCAGTGCTAAACACGCTCTTCATTGGGGGGGACAATTAGATGATAAAAAAACCCCCACATTGAATTGATCCCTGTTCCCCACATCAGCTGCAAAAAAGCCCAGTATAATGCATGTGGGGAGATTGCACAATGCAAAAATAGGGGAATAAAACAATCACTCCCCGGCCTTCTATGTATGAGGGGGGTGGTTATTTTGGGGTTTTTAAATGAAAACCCGAATAAGGCGATTTCAAAAGGGTGCCCATTTTTTACAGATACGTGTGGTGCCCCAGCTGGCTACAACCCATTAGTGAAACCCATACTATTAGATTTTGCTGGGGCCCGCCAGCACTTTCCCCCCCCCGGGAAATTTTTTGGGGAAATAAAAATTTACCTAATGGAAAATTTTAAAAAATGAGGTATTCGTTGATACAGTGGCCATGGTAGCAAGTTGAAAACCCTGTTTAAGGCTCCTCATTTTTTGCGAAATCCCCACAATAAAACATCACAGAAAAAAAAAGGGACCCTTATTTACTCAAAAACACCCGCCCTGGGGGCTTTCTTACGTTTAATGGGGCTGGGTTAGATTGAAAACCCCTTTGGAGGCAAACGCCCCTATACAAATTGGGGAAAAATTAAAAAGGGTGCAGCTAAATGAGTTATATTTTAATTGGTTGGACTTTTAAGGACACCCCGGGGTATTTAAGATTATGCGCAAATTTTTAATTGTAAAATGGCAGAAAGGGGGTGATTTAACTTTTAGTATTTTTTATTAATTTTTATACTGTATATATATTTTTTTTACATTAAAGGAGTTGTCTCACTACAGGCTTTCAGCCTACTTCAATGTGTCTGTCAGCAAAGGATTTTTGAATTCAGGGGCGTGCTTCTTTTCTGCCTCTTCTCCTCCCCCTTCCTCCCTCCCCTCAGCACACAGACAGCTCTCCTCCTCTGACTGCAGTAACCTCTATACAGCAGGGGGGGGGGGGTTTGCTGCCAGAGTTAACCCTGTGTGCCTGCCTAGATCTGCTGCTCAGAGTCAGGAGACAATAGGGAGAGGGCTGATCTATGAGTGGCTATGGAGCCAGAGGTCTGTGAAGCTGTGTATGCTTATAGCAGAGCAGGGGGGCATGTAAAGGCTCTTATACCCTCTGCTTGGCATACAAATCTCCACGGACATCTCAAGCAACAACAAACAAACACTGTCAGAACAGACACAGGGCAGCTGTGAAGTGTGTTACTATAATCACGATGTGTCACTAATACAGCAGAGCATGGAGGGATATGAACCGTTCACATGCCCCCCTGATCTGTTCTATTAATATAGTCAGAGCTCCACAGACACATCTGTGATGCAAATATAAAATGGCTATTTGAAACATATTTTATTAGATCATATTGCATTAGATCACACTAGCATTTTACCATGCTTGTACTTTTCTGGGACAAAGTCTAATTTACTCAACCAAGTCTGTTTACACAGCTCATAAAGTAAGTCTGGCTTATTTTATGAGCTGACCTAATGTTTACTCTTTGCATCTCCTTGTGTATTCAAAGCTGTGAATTACAGGCTTATCTTCATTCATTGTATGTTATCCTGGCTAAATGGTCATCAGTCTGAGAGAGGTGTCTTTGTCTAATCTAACTTCCCCACCCCATGGTGGAGGGCGAGATACACAAATAACACCTTTGCATTTTTTAAGCTGACACAGCATTAGGTCGTGTCAGCCATTTTGTTTAAGTGATATAAATTTGACAAGCCAAGAAGGTGAGAACCAGAAGCCTCCTTAGCCATCATAGAGACGTCTATTAGATGGTGTAGCTTGCCCCTGAGGGTTCTCGTTCTGCCACCATTTCCATGGCTTCTCAAATGGTTGAAGCTCCAGACTCGATGTACTTAACCCTATGTAAATAACTATCTTTTCTTTTCCAAACTATACATAATATCACACTATTTCCTGTATTCAATTTATGCTAGTAACATTTTATCATATTTGATTTGTTATTGGACTATTATACAAATAAAGTTGTGTTATATCGTTATTCATTGACCTTCTTTAAAGCGTATTCTGAACTTGTGTTGATATAACTTGGCAAAACAACATCCCGATTATAGTAACACACTTCACTGCCATACATGTACTGCCCACGACAGCTCACCTCTGTCCCTAAATCTGTGTAGAGAGGGGAGGGAGCAGGCACACACGGGGGTTAATCCACAAGAAAGAACCCAGACCCCTCTCCCCCCATACAGAAGCATCTAAGGGGCCTCATCTGTGGGGAGGGGTCTGTGCTTGACCTGTTTTGAAAGCTGTGGAGTCCCAGGACTGGCACCCTGAGATAAAAATAACAGGTTCGGCTGCTATAGTAATTTGGAAGCTGATGCACACTATACCCGGGATAACTCAAAAAAACAGTGGGCATTTGAAAATGAAAATAAATTTCAAAGTGCTTGTTTTTTTAAAAATCTTTTTAAATTAAAACCCAATATTGTGCGGACAAAACCCCCTTTTGCCCCCCGGGGGGAGGGGTCCTTTTACATCAGTTCCCAACCTGGTCATAGAGTATGTTCTACCAGTCCACGTCACCAGGGCCATTCCTTGTGGTGGGCTGGGCAGTCAAGAGCCCAGGGCGCCGCTCACACCAAGAGCATTGCCCCGTGCATCTAGGCAGAGCTAGCGAATGCACACTAACACGGGCGGTTCATTAAGTCCCCCTTTTTCCCCAAACGCTGTATATAGATTTGGGAGTAAAAGAGCACTTTATTTTCTATCAGCAGCGCAGTGGATGTGGTGGAGCAGTGTCATAACACCCCCTGCCCTGCTTGGTCCAGCTGGACACTATTTACCAGAGCCAAAAGATCGCAGGGAATGGGAAAAGGGGTATGTTTTTTTTATTAGCCTGCCTATCTACCTATAGGGGACATATATATATGCCTACCAAAGGCATGTAACTACCTACAGGGGGCATCAGAAAACCTGCTGCCACTACTCCACTCCACAAACATGTCTGCCCCTCACCTTTTGTCTCTTTCCTCCTCCCTTGTAGCTTGTAAGCTCTCGCGGGCAGGGTTCTCTTTCCCTCTGTACCAGTTGTAAGTCATTCATCGTTATCATTGTACTTGTCTGACGTATGTTATGTGTAACACCCCTTGAATGTACATTGTAAAAACAGTGCAGAAGGGTATACACATATGGCAGCACTATTATTTCCTGCCTGAGGCAGAAAGTGATAGAAGCGAAAACATGGCAGCAATGGAAGCTTTCATTAGGCTTCGTTAGTGTGTTTGGAGTGGTTGCATGTCACCTGACCTGGCTGTGCACCTGAGTTCATCAGCATACTTAAAGGGTTGTCTCACTACAAGGATCGCTGCTTTTTTGTTAAAGATCTTGCAAAAACAAAAAACCTTTTTTTTTATGTGTGCATTAAAAAAGGGTTTTTTTCCACGATGTAATGTTGATTTTTGGATCCTCCCCAAAAGGGTATTAAACACTTTTCTAAAAATATTGATTACAAAAATTCAGTCTGAGAGAGCTACAGGCTGCCTTTCCTGCCCTTTTACTTAAAGTTTATTAGATATTTTGTGACAGAGTGTGGCCGGGCTTTGCGAAACAAATTCTTATTATGGGGGAGTGAAAAACTTTCAAGGCAGAATACAGAAACCACTGTTTTTAGTTGATTATTTGAGTGAACATTTCACACAATCCTTAGCATGGTCTGTGCTCTGGCGTGTCCTTTTTTCTCAGCTCAGCTGGCTTGTTTTACATTTGATTTTAGAGATGGCATGCCTGGAAAAAACCCCTTTAACGGGTTTCCTACCATTCTAGATATCCCCTTTGTATGGGCTCATCAGCCCCTCAGGTCCTTAGCTACAGCCCTTTTTACAGCCAGCGCGGTTGCTAAGCTACAGACCTGGGCGAACTTTGTATAAAAATGTTTTTGGTCAAAGACTTTTTTTTGTAGGGGCAACCAAGAGGCCCCCCCTTTCTTTTTTTTCAAGCACTATATGAAATGAAAGGGGGGCCTTTTTGGGTTGCTATGGGACAAGGAAAGTCTTTACCAAGACGTTTTATATAGTGGCCCCTGGGCCCTCAAGCTCATCATGAAGGCCAGTATTAGCCAGTAAAAATCCTCTGAATTCAAAATATAACGGGAAAAAAAAGGATGATATAAGATAAACTAAATGTAGTGAGACAACCCTTTTTAAAGGATCTACAAATTGTGTTGCAAACCTATAGAATTTGTGTCCTAATATCGGATGTGTGAATTGTTGTTTCTTTAAAAACTTGTTGGTTCATATTTGTCAGGCTGCAGTATCTTGTGTTTTTTTTTTTTGTCTTAGTCTCATTCGGCCAAGTTCTACAGTTTGTAGATATTGAGTTAAATAGATTTGATGCTTGTTTCGTTTTTGTGGGTCCCTGGACAGAAGACACGAGTCCCTCCAGCCGCTTGCTGTATTAGGCCTTGTCCCCACTGTACGGATTTGCAGCCAGTTTTTTGAAAATCGTCTGTCAACCGGCTGACAAATTTTTAAATGGACTTCTAAGGAAAACCTGCGCGGTGGTCCCCACTGCACAGGTTTTCCGCACGGCGGTTTTTCAGACCGCCGGCGGTCCAAAAAAAATAAACAGTTAAATTTTTCCGCCGATTTTTTGGGCGGAATAAAATTTCTATTGAAGGGGGGAGGGCTTTCCCCGCAAAAGGGAAAAACCCGCCCCCCTGCGGCCGATGCATGGCCCGAAAAACAGTACAAATACCGGTTGGATAAACCGACCGGTATTTGTCCTGTGCCGTGGGAACGCACCCTTAGGGTCAGTTGTATTTGTACAAATTACCCATGGTATTTGATGACTTTAGGGACATTTTTGAGGGAAAAGGCTTTAGGATAAACATTTGGCTAGAGGTAGGCTCAGACTGGCCCACAGGGAAATGCTTTGACCTTTTTCTTTGTTAAAATTTTATAGATAAGTTTTTTTTAAAATTTTATTAAAATCTGGTGTGGGAATTAGACCCACTGGGTTGGGTGAAGGGTGGTGTTTTTAAATATATTTTATGCAAACTATATACTTTACTTATCTATTATTCTCAATGGTGTGTAATTGGATTAAAAACTGGCTCCGGTCGTACTCAAAAGGGTGGTGGAAAAATGTCCCTACTTGAGGGGCCCCAGGTTTTTGGGGGGGCCCCCAGGGCTCAGTTTTGGGCCCCCTTTTTATTTAATGTGTTTATTAACAATATTGGAAGGATAAATAGCAGGGTTTTTTCGATTTTTGCAGATTAACCAAGCTATCAGGGAGTGCAATCAGGGGGGAGGAACCCCTGGGAGCTGCGTGCAGTGTAAGCGGGCGTGTTACTCCGTGCTTAACCGCTCTGCAGCTTCCCGGAGCTGGACGCCGGACCGAGGGCTGGTTAAGTAATATTTTTGTTATTTTATAATTTTTTTACAGGGGGGCATCACTGGTTAATGGGGGCTACTGGTCAAGAGGGGATCATGTACAAGAGGGGGCTCATGGCTACAAGGGGGGGGATCTATGGTATAAGGGGGGCACACTGGCTACAAGGGGGGCATCCTGGGAAAAAGGGGGGCATCACTGGCTATATTGGGGGCATCAATGGCTACAAGAGGGGCATCACTGGTTACAAGGGGGCAATCACTGGGTTAAGGGGCATCATGGCTACAAGGGGGGCTCACTCGGGATAAGGGGGGCATCACTGGCTACAAGGGGGGCATCACTGGCTATAAGAGGGGCATCCCTGGCTATAAGGGGGGGATCACTGGCTACAATGGGGACTCATGGCTGTAAGGGGGGGATTTATGGCTATAAGAGGGGCATCATGGGTGTAAGAGGGGCATCACGGCTTAAGGGGGATCACTGGCTACAGGGGGGCATCCTGGCTATAAAGGGGGGATCATGGCTCAATGGGGGGGCCACATGGGTACAAAGGGGGGATCACTGGGTAGGGTGGGAAACTGGCAACAGGGGGCATCACTGGTTAAGAGGGGCATCACTGGACAAGGGGATCTGGGTTCAAGGGGGGTCACTGGGCCGGGGCACTGCTGGCTGAGGGGGGATCTACTGGTGCAGGGGGGATCCTGGTTGCGGGGGAAAACACTGGCTATGGGGGCCCAAATGTGGCGTGGGGGGGACACTGGATAAGGGGGGATCATGGGTATAAAGGGGATCTACTGCTAAAAGGGGCATCACTGGCTACGGGACATTATGCTACAGGGGGGATCACTGGTACAGGGGGGGATCCCGGCTACAGGGGGGCATCACTGGCTCAGGGGGGGGTCTTTGGTACAGGGGGGGATCACTGGTACAGGGGGCTATACCCGGCTAAGGGGGGGATCAATGGCTACAGGGGGGTATACATGGTACTGGGGTATTTACAGGCTACCAATGAGGTGCTAAGATGTATAGAGATAAAAATTGTAGAGAAAGTCTGATAAAAATTTAGGAGTCTTTAAAATGTTTGGTTTTTTTGAGAGTCGGGAAGGTTTGTCATGGCATCTGGGACAGATGGGGAAAAAAAGAAGAAGAGAAAAGAACAACTCTTCAGAGACGTCACCGTGTGAGTCACTAGTATATAACTTTACTGTAGACCATTTTATAATGTCTGCAGACCGTGTACGAGTCCTGTATCCACCACTGTATTGTCACTGTGTATGATGCACGAGGAAAATTGGTTGATAGATAGTATGGTTTATACTCTCATAATGGTCAGTTGGTATTAACATCCTGTCACTATATGGTGGTGATATGAGGTCATGGTGTGGTGTTTATATTCGGTTTCACTGTGTGTTGGTGGATATTGGGCTTTGGGATCTCTGGATGGTATAGCAGTGTTTATTTGGTAACTGTAGGACTATGATTTAGTTATTTTTATACTTATCACATTGTGTCAAGCATTTTTTAGTATATTTTGGCTTGTTGGTTTATGGTGAATGCACTTGTGGCGCATAATTGTTTACTGGGAGAGGGGGGGGGGGCGGGGGGGGCGCGACATACTTCACACTCGCCCTGAGTGAAATTTAGCCTAGGAACTGCCCTGAGTGCAATCATGGAGATGCCCATAAAGTACATAGCGAGAACCCTGTACACACTGCAGTGCTTGGGGACAGCCACATTGCAAATGAGGTTTCAATGTGGATAAATGTAAGGTTCGCATCTCGGGTATGAAATATCTGCGCATCAAAATATGTCCTAGTGAAGAAAAAACTTTGAAGAATCCACGTTTTGTACAAAGCAATGGATGCGTCCTCACTTAAATATGCTGTTCTGTTCTGGCCCCAGTTTTTATGGAAGAGCCTGTAAGGGAGCAAGAGAGAGTACAAAGAGGAGCAACAAACTATAAGGGGAATGAGCATCCTTAGTTATGAGGAGAGGTTATTAGGAATTGAACCTATTTAGTTCCGTGAGAAAAGACGTTTCGGTCGGGGGACATGATTAATTTAAAAAATGTATATAATGGTCCCCTACCTACAAAATGGTACTGGGGAAAAAATTATATCAAGGTTGACAGCCCCCCAAAAGGACAAAGGGACATTCCCTTTCACTAGATAAAAAAGGATTCGATCGTGCCAGAGGAGAAGACGTTCTCACAGGTAAGAAACTTGTGAATCTGGTGGAATAGCCGCCTGAGGAGGCTGTCACAAGGCATGGAACTGTAGAGAGTTTTCAATAAAGGGCTTAGAAATAACTACGCTGGAACTAAAGAACATTAATACGTACGTAGCCATGTAAACCTTACTGGGTCCTTGCTGGTGGAGAGCTCTGGGGTCAGAGATGGGGTCCTCCCCTGGAGCATGTTTGGAGTTCTTTGCCTTGTGGTTTCCATGGCATTCACCATGTTGAGGGATGGGCTTTCAAGTCCTTGTACTCTCTCTCTGCCTCACATACGATCAATTGTTCCCACCCTTTGGTTGAACTATGATGGACAGTGGTCCTTCAAGTTAACCAGTACAAACATTGTAAGCTATGTATGTGAATATTTCCATCAGGGCAGATAGTGTGGCTGGCAGCCGCTGCATATCTACCGACACTCACACCTTGGCGCGCTAGCGTAACTATCTGTAATGAACTCCCTGTGAGATTTTTAGAATCGCGAATCCAATCCATAGTCAAACTACACAGCCGGAGTGTAGAGCAACGCCACCACCCGTTATACTGTGTATATATTGGCACTGTAGTTGGCAGCATTTCCTCTGGCATCTCTTCTCAGGAGTTAAACAACTGACCAGTGGATTCTCTTTGAACATTAAACGGAGGACTTGGTAATGGCCCAGGCCGAATCTAGTCCTCCATATCATTTTATTTGTCCCATAAGAGCTTAGACACAGAGAGCAAGGAGGGACAAGGTCCAAACCCAGAAGGACCACTCTCTTGGTTCTCATCCTACTATGCTGATCTTTCATTTAGTATCACATTTGAAGGTTCTTATTCTCCTTTTACTTCTTGGCGATCCTCAGGGATCAGTTCTAGCTCCACTCCTCGCTTTCTGCTACACAGCCCCCATTGGACGAATCATCAGTAGATTCAGCTTCCAGTAACCAATCTCTTCGGCGATAACAATCACTATTCACCTCGTTCCCGTGACATCCACACCTGCCTCTCGCAACAAAACACCTGTGACTGTTCCAGCTGCCTCTTTACGATTATGTCCTCTCTCTCTCTATCTCAAACTAAACCCATCCCATCATCTACTAACATACCCCCTCCCATGCTATTTCTGTCACAGTGTGTGTTACTGCCATAACTCCTAGGCAGCAGTCCTGGTGTCATACTAGTTACTGATTTGTCCTGATTTGTCTTTTGTCCTGTATATGCAATCCCTTGCTCATTCTTGTCATCTGCACTATAAGAACATCTCCAAGAAAACTCTTTCTTACTGTAGGACAACAACTCAAACTCTTCTTCATCTCGCCCGTTATATATTCTCGTCTTTACTACTTAGTAACTAACTGCGTAGTCTGTTTCTCCTCTCTGCTCAAATAACTCCCTCTCCAATCTATCCTGAGATTCAGCAGCCAGGCTCATCTTCATTCCAGATTCTAGACTGATGCACTCATACCCAGTGGTCAGTCACTGCCCATAGTCACCCAATCCAGGTAACAGAATAGAACATAAACTAATCACTCTCACCCCTAATGCTCTCCACAGCACTGCACCCCCTACATCTCCTTCCTCATCTCTGTCTACCACCCTACCCGGTCTCTCCACAGTGTTGTTCCCCCTGAGCATCTCTCCCCTCTCCTGTCTACCACCCCTACCCATCTCTCCCACAGTTCTGCACCCCGCCTACCATCCCCCCCTTTTTTAAAACCCCCCACCTACCCGCTCTCTCCACAGCGCTGCGCCCCCTACATTCTCCACCCTCCTCTCTGTCTACCGACCCAACCTTGGTCTCATCCACAGCACTTGATCCTGCCATCATCTGCCCCTCACTCTGTCTACCAACCTACCTGGGCTCACCACAGCACTGTTACCTCCATCATTCACCTCCCTCATCCTCTGGTCTACCACCCTAGCCCCATTCTCTCCACCGTCAGCTGCTGCACTCCCCTACATCACCTTCCTCATCTCGACTACAACCGACCCTAACACCCATTCATCTCTCCACAGTGCTGCAAACCCCCGCCCTAACATCTGGTACAGAAGAACAATGCAGCTCGTCATAGAAGGTGGTGGTGGGTTGTGCGGTGGCGCATAAAGACCAGTAGAAACGCTATTAATGACCTGGTACAGTGTAAAAAACAGAGCAGCTTCGTCAAAGGAGGAGAAGACCCGTGAGAAACATGGTTAAGTGACTGGTACAGTAAACAGATCATGCTCCGTCATATAGATAAGACTCCGGATAAACATTGGTCAAACCTGTTAATGAAAATACAGCAGCTCGTCCTAGATGTAGAATACCCTGAGAACACATGTTCAGACTTGTACAGTAAACAAGCAGCTAGTCATAGAGGCGAAGACCCGTAGAAACATGTTAACTGACCTAGTGAAGCACTTCAACAAAGCAGCTCGTCATATAGGAGAAAGACCAGAGAAACATGTTAAGACCTGGTACAGTAACACCGCATCAAGCTCGTCATAGAGGAGACGACCGGGAGAAACTTGGCGTAATTACCTGGTACAGTAAGAGCAGCTCGTCATATGAGGAGCAAGACCCGGAGAAAACATGTTTAAGACTGTTACAGTAAACAGAGCAGCTCATCATATAGGAGATCGTGAGAAACATGTTAATAACCTGGTACAGTAAACATAGCAGCTCGACATGAAGGAGAAGACCGGGAGAAACATGTTAAGACCTGGTACAGTTAAACAATGCCAGCATCAGTCATAGAGGATAAGACCATGAGAAACATGATAAATAACCTTGGTACAGTAAACAAAGCCGGCTGTCATAGAGTAGATCGGGAGAAACATGTTTAGCAAAGACCTGGTACAGTAAACATAGCAGGCACGTCAAAGAGAGAAGACCCGAGAAGACTTGTAATACCTGTGTACGTAAAACAGAGCAGCTCGTCCTAGAGGGGGAAACCCGGAGAAAAAATTTTAAACCTGGTACGTAAACAGAGCGCTGGTCATAGAGAAAAAACCGGAGAAACATGTTAAGACTGGTACAGTAAACAAGCAGTCATAGAGGAAAAGACCAGGAGAAACATGTTTAAGCCCTGGTACAGTAAACAAGCAGCTCGTCAATAAGGGGAAGACGGGAGAAACTTGTTAAGACCTGGTACAGTAAACAGAGCAGCTCGTCATAGAGGAGAAGACCCGGAGAAACTTGGTAATACCTAGTACAGTAAACAGAGCAGCTCATCATAGAGGAGACGACCCAGGGAGAACTGGTAATAACCTGGTACAGTAACAGAAGCAGGCTCGTCATAGAGGAGAAGACCAGGAGAAACATGTTAAGACCTGGTACAGTAAACAAAGCAGCTCGTCATAGAGGAGGAGAAGACCGGAGAAACATGTTAAGACTAGTACAGTAAAACAGAGCAGCTGTCCTAGAGGAGAAGACCCGAGAAACATGGTTAAAACCTGGTACAGTAAACAGAGCAGCTCGTCCTAGAGGAGAAGACCCGGAGAAACTTGGTAATACCTGGTACAGTAAACAGAGCAGCTCGTCATAGAGGAGAAGACCCGGAGAAACATGTTAAGATCTGGTACAGTAAACAGAGCAGCTAGTCATAGAGGAGAAGACCAGGAGAAACATGTTAAGACCTGGTACAGTAAACAGAGCACTGGCTAAACCAAGCACTTTTCATCTTTCGTCTCACCCATACACCCTCTGATTGTAAGCCCTTGCGAGCAGGGCTCTCACACCTTGTGTCTGATCTGTAAGTAGATTTTTACTGTGGAATGTTTGTTCTTGCCTGTACTTATACCCTTTAAATTGTACAGTGCCGCGGAATATGTTGGCGCAATATAAATCAGGATTATTATTACCTATTCCACTTTGAGCACAGGTGTTGCTCATTAAAACAGTTACATTTGTAGGCAATTGCTTCATGTGGTGCTTATCCCTAGGGATATGTTCACACGGGGAAACTATGTTGTGCACTTTGCGCTTTATACGTGGCGAAATGCGCGCTGTAGTTACGCCGTGTGAACATATCCTTAGGGACAAGAACCACATGGAAACAATTGCCTACAAATTTAACTGTTTTAATGAGCAACACCTGTGCACAAAGTGGAAGGTAATAATAATAATCCTGATTTATATTGCAATTACGGTAATTCATAGTTCTCATAGAGTACTATGAATTAGGCCTCATCTCCCCAGGCGTACAATACTCCTGAAGGTCACTCCTTCACGGCGCTTACGCACCGCTGATAATAGAAGTGAATGGGGCCCCTCTGTCCTTGGAAGTACTCACTGATCAGCGCATGCTTCCAAAACGGCGTACTGTGGCGCGTACTGTACACGTCGCAGTACGCCGTGTGGAACATCCTCTAATGGAAGAATCACGGCACTACTGGCACTAAGACTTAGACATCTTAAGACATTTTATTCTTTGGGAAGAAATTCAGTTTATTATTGTTTTTGATTAATTCTGACTCCTGAAGATGAGCACTTGATATGTTAACATATTTCAAAATTCAAGAGAAATTTCCATGGGCTGTCCTTACATTTCTATGGATAGTAAAAAGGGCAGATTGGTTCTTGCCTTATGGGTTTCAAAGGGGAAACTCAGTAGGGGAAACTAAGCTTCAAAAAACTCCTTATCTTCCTTCCTTCATCCACATTTTATCCACCCTTGGTTGAACCTGATGGACATATGTCTTCAACCGTACTGTGTCTGGCTACAACGGGGGTGACCCAAATAATAATAATAATAATAATAATCTTTATTTCTATAGCGCCAACATATTCGCAGCACTTTAACAAATTCAAGGGTAAACATACAGTCATTACACATTAAAAGTACTTACAAATGAAACACAGGTGTGAGGGCCCTGCTCGTGAGAGCTTACAATCTATTAGGGTGTATGGGTGAAACATATGGTAAGAAGTGCCAAGTTTACAATGGTCTGGCCATGTTACATAAATAGGGGGTGGTTTACATAAAAAATGGATAAACCTGCCACCCAGACTGTACATCTATATACAGATAAGTGCCTGTGAGTGCCCAAGTGCAGGGAGTGACAGGTGGTGTGATAGCAGTTAGGGATCTTGGTGGGCCAGACCGAGAAGATGTATTTTCATGGACACTCTTAAAACTGTGAGGTTGTGAATGTGCCTGATCGCCTGCGTAGCATGTTCCAGAGAATTGGTGCCGCACGTGTGGAAATCTTGTAGGCGGGCATGGGAGGTTCGGATGATTGAGGAATGTAGTCTGATATCATCAGCAGGCGGAGAGTAGGCACGGGTAGGCGGTAGACAGAGACTAGGGAGGAGTTATGTAGGGAGGAGCAGCGCTGTGGAGAGCTTTATGGGTGAGAGTGCTGAGTTTATACTGTATCCTGTACTGGATGGGCAACCAGTGCAGTGACTGACACAGGGTAGAGGCATCAGTATAGCGGCTGGAGAGAAAGACAAGCCTGGCTGCTGCATTCAGGACAGATTGGAGAGGGGAGAGTTTGCAGAGAGGGAGACCGATAAGCAAGGAGTTGCAGTAGTCAAGACGAGAAAGAATAAGAGCAGTAATGAGAGTTTGAGTCGTTTCCACAGTGAGAAATGGACGGATTCTGGAGATGTTCTTGAGGTGCAGGTGACAGGAGCGGGCAAGGGATTGGATATATGGGGATGAAAGACAGATCGGAATCTAGTATAACCCCCAGACAGCGGGCCTGCTGCCTAGGAGAGATGGTGGTACCACATACAGAAACAGAAATAGCAGAGATAATGTTTATTGGAGTGTCGTTATTGAATGTTTATCCCAAGTACTGTATTTTGATGGAGAAGGTAATAAAGAATTGATTTTACTATTTACTCCATGAGTTGAAGCTGGCGTTTCTCCAATTGTTCCTATGTCTGATTGTATGTTTAGGGGATTGGCTGCGTCGATTTCAGTTGTGCATTGCAGGCTGTTTTTAATCGGAACAAATTATATATAAAAAAAAACAATGTTTCGTCTGCACATCCCCAATTTTTTTTTAGAAAAAATGAGTATAGGTGCACGCTGGTGTGACAGTAAAATACACTATATTTATTATTTTGCCATAGGCAAACTTAAACTCTATCAGTTCCCAATCTATAACACACTAAAACATAACTTTTATTATGTATAACACTTAACCTCTATACACACTATTTAAAAACCTGATTTCTAACCTCTCAATTTATCCCTTTCTACTTCTGAAGGAATAACTCCTTTTCTATTATCAAGTCTGGTGGAACACCACCTATTAACAGGGGAGCCTTATATATACAGTAATTTACTAGCTCCAGTAAGGGATCCCAAGCATCCTACTTGGGTAGTCATCCCTAATCCGATGGACATAAGACATATAAGGTTTCCTTGTGATACCCTCTGCAGTGGGTGACACTGTAGACAGAGGTGAGAAATCCCAATTGTGATGCTTGGGATCCCTTACCGGAGTTAGTAAATTACTGTATATATAAGGTTCTCCTGTTCATAGGTGGTGTTCCACCAAACTTGATAATAGAAAAGGAGCTATTCCTTCACAATTAGAAAGGGATAAATTGAGAGGTTAGAAATCAGGTTTTTAAAAAGTGTGTATAGAGGTTAAGTGTTGTACATAATAAAGGTTAAGTTTTAGTGCTTTATAGATTGAGAACTGATAGAGTGTAAGTTTGCCTATGGCAAAATAGAAAATATAGTGATCAAAAGTCACTCTCTGTTCTCTTGCGAGATTCCCATTTTTTTGGAGACTATTTGACAGTAAAATACAAGCACAATCCAATATCGGCAGCACACTACTAGCACTAAAAAACAGTTAAAGGGAATTTTTTTTTAAAAGAATTTTGAGCCAAGCAATGGAGCCAGCTCTATGGAGCTCTGGTGCTGGAATTTATACCTGCTGACACAAACTAACCCCTCCCCCAGTCATGTGATGCAAAAGGTCCTGGCAGTACCACCACAGCCACAACACAGGTCCTTGCAGAACACCACAGGTGATTATAACAGATCATAAGGGGAATGGAGAATCTTAGTTATGAGGAGAGTTTGGTATAATTGAACTTATTTAGTCTTGAGAAGAGACAGCTACGAGGCGGGGGTGAGGGGCATGATTGATTAATTTATATAAATATATAAATGGTCCCTACAATAAGTATGGGGAAAAATTATTTCATGAAGCCCCCTCAAAAGACAAGGGGGACAATTCCCTTCGATTAGAGAAAAAAGGATTCAATCTCCAGAGGAGAAGAGCGTTCTTCACTGTGAGAACTGTGAATCTGTGGAATAGCCGCCTGAGGAGCTGGTCACAGCAGGAACAGATGAGGGTTTCAAGAAAGGTTTAGATATCTACCTGGAACTAAAGAATATTAATGCGTACGTAGCCATGTAAAATTCTGGATCTGGCTGGTGGAGGCTCTGGGGTCAGAGATGGGGTCTCCCCTGGAGCAGGTTGGTTCTTGCCTTGTGGGTTTCAGGGAATTAACCAGTGGTGAGGCTGGACTTAATGTCCTTGTCTCTCTCCCTTTACCCACATTTCCCCACCCTTGGTTGAACTTGATGGACACGTGTCTTTTCTCTACCATACTATGTAACTATGAATTTCTGCTACTCTAGATACATGAACATTTGCGGTTCTTAGTGTATATTTTTGATCAAAACTGTAATAAGCCCACCTTCTAACATCAAGCAACCCCAATACAGACGGGAAGCTACGCTACGTGCTGCCTTTTCTGGTGCCTGTTCAGACCTTCACATTTCAGGGAGAAAAGATTCTAGCTACAAGCTACTCTGCATTGATTTAAAAACCTGTGCAGATGGGGGAGTGCAAAAAACAAAGTGGGGGCAACCACTCCCCCATACAAACAGTATAAAAAAACAAAGATTGGTCTGCACATTCAAAAAGATTTTTTCGAAGAAATTATTTTCCAAAAATTCCTATGTTCCCCTTGACTGTTCTGTTTTTTTTAGTGCTAGTAGTGTGCTGCTGATATTGGATTGTGTTTGTATTGTACTGCCACACCACCATGCACCTACGCTCATTATTTCTAAAAAGTCTTTTTGGATGTGCAGACCAAATATTGTTTTTTTTGATTGTTTGTATGGGGGGAGTGGCTGCCCCCACTTTGTTTTTTGCACTCTGCTCATCTGTACAGGTCTTTAAAGGGATTGTGTCGCAATTTTTTTTTTATTGCAGTAATGCGTGTGTTTTCTATCCTCTTTTGCTGTAATTTTGATTGTGAGTCTGTAAAGAGCATACATGCCAACTCTCCCGTTTTTGGCGGGGGGGTCCCGCTATTTTGGGGTCCTCTCCCGCCCTCCGGGGGAGTTGGCATTCCTCCCGAGCGGGGGGGGGGTTCTTTAAAGGGGCCGCGGCGATCAAGTAGCGCTGGTGCGCTACTCTGGCGCCCCCGGGGGGCCGCTCCTACAGGGGGGTTTGAAGCGGCCGCTGCGCCAGCTTCACCGCCGGGGGTCTCGCTGTGCAGGGAGGAGGCAGGAGGGAGCGTTTCCTCTCCTCCCTCCCCCCCCTGTATGTACGGCGCCGGTGGTGCGCCGCACATACGGTCAAACGGGGGCAGGGGAAGTGTCGGCGCTGCAGGGGAGTGACGCGCGGCTGCTCTCACTTCCCCTGCGCCGCTGAGGAGATGTCAGGAGCGGCCCGTGCTGCAGGTGCCTGGTGAGGTGAGTGGATTTTTATTTTTTTTATTTTTATTAGCTATATGGGGGGCATCTGCCTGGCAACAATGGGGGGCTACTACTGGCACACAGAGGGGACATCTTTCCTGGCAAAACAATGGGGGGGACTACATGGCAACTGGAGGGGGCTCTACCTGGCAACGAGGGTTGCTATCTACCTGGCAACAGAGGGGGCATCTACCTGGCAACAGAGGGGGGCACCCACCTGGGAACAAAAGGGGGGCACTACCTGGCTAACAAAGGGGGGGGCACCATACTGGCTACAAGGGGGCATCTACTTGGCTACAAGGGGGCATCTACCTGCCTGTAAGGGGCACTACCCCGCTTATGGGGGGTTACTACCTGGCTATAAGGGCATTCTATACAAGGCTTTCTTCCAAAGAAGTGTTGCAGTTTGTGGTGTAGGGGTAGTGGGGCTTTTGTGAAAGGGCGTGGCATACGGACACAGTTTGGGGCAATGTCCATGCAAATTTATGCCGCTCACTAATTATCTCAGTCTTTTTATTTTTCAAAAGTTGGCAACTATGGTAAAGAGAGCTATAGAGATTCCTGTGTGTAGGAGCCTTGCCCCCCTCCTGAGATGTTCTCTGATCTGTGAGTTGCAGGACACTCAGGAAGCTGCCATAAAGTGATTACTGCAGGTAAGAGCTGCAAATTGATTCCCATCTGGTTTAACTTTCAGTGAGGAGCCCCCCTGTGTGAGTCAGCATTCTCTATTGTTTGCAGGCTAGTCATGATTGTGGAGGCCAGAGGTGCGCTACTGAATGTCCAGCCCCTCTGTGCTCCGCAGGGCTGTCAGTGAACGAGGCTGAAAGGTGTGCGAAGTGTCCTCGTTACTAAATGAATGTGAGCGTTGCTTTTAGTCGCTGTCGATTTTTGCACAATTCAGATTTTTATCGCATATTTTTAGTTCTCTCGCTTTGCGATTAAAAATGCTTTTTTATAACGGATTTTTGGCGCAAAAATAGTTTTTTTTTTTTAACGGTTTTTTTGCGCTTTAGAATCCCTTTATTTACAGGTTTTTGACAACTATTTTTCTCGCTTCTGACGCAAAAAATCCTTTTCTTTATGGATTTTGGTGCTAATAAAGTTCTCCACTTCTGATGCTGAAAATTCGATTCTTTACAGATCTTGCGCTCTTAACTCCGTGCGCTGCGGATTTTGTCGCTATAACTCCTGTTCGCTGCGGAGTTTGACAGTTAAACTCCATTCTTTGCCAGATTTGCAGCTTAAAATCGTTCCGCCGCAAATTTCTTTGATAAATCCGTTTCGCCACGGATTTTGATTGCTATACTCCGTTCGCTGCGGGATTTTGACGCTAAACTCCGTTCGCTGCGGATTTTGACGCTAACTCCGTTCGCTGCGGATTTTGACGCTAAACTCCGTTTTTTCTATAACTCTAATTTCTTAGTGGATTTTTGCCGTTAAACTCAGTTCGCGTGGTTTTTGATGTAAACTCCGTTTCGACCCGGGATTATTTTGCCGCGAAAACTCCGTTCCGCCGCGATTTTGATGCTAAACTCGTTCCGCCGCGGATTTGACGCTAAAAACTTCCATATCGCCGCGGATTTTGTCGCTGAAACTCGTTCGCTGCGGGATTTTGGACTGTTACACTCATTTCTTTGCAGATTTAGGCAGCCTAAAACACGTTTTCGCCCGCGGATTTTTGATGCTAATACTTCCGTTCGCTGTCGGATTTTGACGCTAAACTCGTTCGCTGCCGGAATTTGACGGATTAATACTCCGGTTCTAAACTCTATTTCTTAGTGGATTTTGCCGTTTTTTAAACTCTGTCGCCTATGGGTTTATTGCCGCCTAAACTCCGTTCCGCCGCAGTTTTTGACGCTAAACTCCGTTCGCCGCGGATTTTTGTCGCTAAACTCCAGTTTTTCGCCGCGGATTTTGACGCTATAATCCGTTCGCCGCGGATTTTGTCGCTTAAACATCCGTTCCGCCGCAAATTTGACGCTAACTCCGTTCCGCCGAGATTTTGGACGCCTAAACTCCGTTACGCCACGGATGTTGCCACGCCCTAAATACTCCGTTCCGCCGCGGATGTTGTCGCTAAACTCCTATTTCGCCGCGGATTTTGACGCTAAACTCCGTTCGTTGCGGATTTTGTCAGTGAAACTCCATTGCTTTGCAGATTTTGCTGCTAAACTCCGTTTCGCCCGGATTTTGATGCTAAATCTCAGTTCGCCCTCACTGCGGGATTTGACGATATAACTCCGTTCGCTGCGGAATTTGAACGCTAAACTCGTTTTCTAAACTCTTTTCTTACCTATTGGATTTTGACGTTAAACTCTAATGTTGCTTTGGTTTTTTGCGCTAACTCCATTCCGCCGCGGATTTTGACGGCTAAACTCCGTTTCGCGCGGATTTTGTACGCTAACTCCGTTTCACTTGCGGATTTTGACGCTAAACTCCGTTCTGCCGCGGATTATGCGCCTAATATCCGTTTCAATGCGGATTTTGTCGCTAAAACTCCGTTCCGCCGGATTTTGACGCTAAAACATCCGTTCCGCCGCGGATTTTGACGCTATAAACTCCTTTCCGCCGAGAATTTTGACGCTAAACTCCGTTCCGCCGCGGTTTGTGACGCTAAACTTCCGGTTCCGCCGCGGATTTTGACGCTAAACTCCGTTCCGCCGAGGTTTTTGACGCTAAACTCCGTTTCTAAAACTATTTCTTAGCGGGATTTTGCCGCTTAAACTCTGTTCGCTGCAGATTTTGCCGCTAAACTCCGTTTTGCTGCAGATTTGGACCCTTAAACTTCGGTTTCTTTGCTGATTTTGCCCGCTATTCTCGTTCGATGTTGTTTTTGGATGCTAAACTCCGTTACGCCGCGGATTTTGCGCTAAAAATCGTTCGTGCAGGAAATTTGACGCTTATCTCCGTTCGACGCGGATTTTTGCGCTAAAACTCCGTTTCTAAACTCTATTTCTATGCAGATTTTGCCGCTCTAAAATCGTTTGCTGCAGATTTTGACGCTAAATCCGTTCGCTGTGGATTATTGACGCTTAATATACCAGATTTCTGTCAGGACTCAAACATTATCTAAACAAATTGCAGTGTGATTTTCATTGCATTTTTATATGAAACAATGTATAGTGTTCAGCGAGTGATCTCTGTTGCTGTTCTCATTGCGTCTTTCGGATCCGTTCCACGAATTGACATCGATTCGTGTTCCGAAATGACGCAGCTGGGAGCCCTTGTGATAAATACTATAGAGGAGTGAACTGCTGCATCAACACCGTATCCAACACACAGTAGCATGTTGATACCAGCACGGATCAATGAATGCAATTTTGTGCTGTACATCCCCTTTTGTTGGCGGAGTCACAACCCAAGTGGCTTGATTGAATGCAGACATTATAAACAGACTTGAAGACGAGCAAAAAATGTGCCAAAAAACACGGCAAAAGGCCGGTTTTTTCTACAGCTTGTGCTCAGTTAGGGGACATATAATTGGTTTTCAGGTGTTTTTTTTTTGGTACTCTGCTGGAGTGGACACAGCCATTGTTCTACGGTGACTAGCTAAGTGTTGTTCTTGGGGTCTATGGGCGTTGGCCACCTGGGATTCAGGTGTGCAGGTTGCAAGATCTTTTTACGGTGGCTTCCGTCTGCTGTGCAATAGTGAAATAGACTAAGGGTGTTGGGGACTCTAGGACGCACTTTGGATCTGTGCGAGTCCAAAAAGAGCATCCAAAAAAAATGCTGCGGTCTCTCGGATTCAAAGCGCTGCTGAGTGTTTGGATCCGGTGTGGGATGCGTCTTTTTGGACCAGAAAGATTGGGCACTTCATGGAACGGTTCGAAAGACGCAGTGAGACGCACATCAGTGATCACTCGTCTGACGCCGATGCGTGTTTCTAATAAACTGACAGTACACTTCCACGGCCATATATATTAGGCTACACCCATGCTAGGAACGGGTGGACCCCCTTTTGCCGTACAGAACTGCCTCAAATTCTTCAGTGGCTAGATTCACAAAGGTTGTTGCAATCGTGGCTCATATTGGTACCTTGGGGCCCTTTGTGCGGCCTATGAAATTTGCCCATCACCATGACACCACACCCACCTGCCTGTACCTTTGATTCTTGGCGTGGTGGCGTTCAGTCTGGTCTTGTGGTGGGACGCCAAATTCTGACCTCCATCCGATATGTCGCAGCAGTAAGCGTGTAGTATGCAAGACCATGGCATCGTGGGTCACCATTTCGGAGACGGGCCTAGTGCGATGTGCTGGGCATATGGGAGCCTCAGTGTCCTGTTCGTGAGCGGTATAGGAGTGGCACCGGTGTGGTCTTCTGCTGCTGTAGCCCCATCTGCCTCAATGTTCGGCCGGTACTGTGCGTTCTGAGATGCCTCTTCTGCCTACCTTGGTTTGATACGGGTTGGCTTTTTGAGTCCACTGTTGCCTTAATTCAGCTCGAAACAGTTTTGCCCATTCTCCTTTGACCCTATGGCATCTACATTGGCTTTCCGCCCTCAGGACTTGTCGCTCCACTGGATGTTTTTCTCTTTTTCGACCATTCTCTGTTAAAACCTAGAGCATGGTTGTGCGTGAAAATCCAGGAGATCCAGCAGTTTCTGGAAATACTCCAGCCAGACCCTTCTGGCCCAAACAACATGCACGTTCAATTAAGGGCCTCAAAATCACCTTTTTCCCCATTACTGATGCTCGGTTCTGAATGCAGGCGATGTCTAGACCATGTCTACATCCTAAATGCACTGAGTTGCCGCCATGTGATTGGCTGATTAGAAATTAAGTGTTAAAGAGCACATGGACAGGTTGTACCTAATAAAGTGTGCCGGTGAGTGTATAATCACACTGCTGTTTTATTAGATATAAGTGCTTGAGTCCTTTTGTGGGGATCCTCTGACAGGGACACATTATCCAAAAGCGTATGTCACACGGAGTCAGATGCTGAGTGAAACAGAACCTAATGTAATCACAATTCACTCTGATTATTCCTTTTTACCTTTTAGTACACAGAGCTCTGTAGGGTGTCTCAGTCACCAGCAAAAATGGAGTTACAATCCACCTCCCCCTCCTTATTGCACCACGGGGAGGGGGAGGGTCTTGTGAGAGTCACCACCAGACCAGCCCAGCATTTACGCAAGATTGTAATTCATGATCTTTGTACATGATGGAAAACACTTTTTTTTCTTTGGATGTGCTCCCTCTGGTGGCTAGGAGTGGGGAAACTTGGAAAATTAATATGCATTTTTTAATATTTAGCACCAATTGAATGAAATTAAAAAATATACTAAAATTTTAAACAAAAAATGAAACACATAATATTTCCATCACACAAAAAAAAAAATAAATAAAAAATTGATGACCGATTCCCTTTAAGTCAATGAAGGTTATCTGCTGTTAGACTACGGGGGAATGCCTGCAGCTTCCAGCCGGGCCGTGTGGTGAGAGGTGGGGGCACGCCTGTGAAGAAGTGTATGGAGACAGTGGCGGACATTGTCGCACATGAGGAGAACGACTAAGCAGAGAGGTCAGTGGTGGCGGGCAGCAGGAACGGAGCTGTGACCAATGCTCTTAACCTGGAGACGGGAGCAGAGTGCCGAAGAGCAGAAGCCCCGATGAGTTTTAGTAGGACGGGTAGGAGAGAGGAGATTTATTACCTTCTGGAGAGACACTGCAACAATTACTGTCATTGGCCATCTTCGCCCCTGATCAGCGGGGCATACCAAAGGGCCGATAATCTCTGAGTGCCGGCGCCATCTTGTCCTATCATGTGGCAGTGAGCTGAGCTGCGCTCTGTTCTATGTCCTAAGCTGACGGACACCTCGGGTGGTTAAAGGTGTCTGAACTCCCCCACAGAACTGATCTCTCCTCATTGAGATATATCCTTTTTGTGTCTCCTAAATAACATAGGGCTTGGTGATGGCAAGTTTGCAGCTCTCTATATCTTAGTGGCTTGGAGTACTTAAAGCAGCCACCAACTAGATAAATGGACTGAAGTTCCAGGACACTTTCTCTGCTATTGTTATCTATTAGCTGCCCTTTTAGAACAGCAGTAATTGTCACGCCTGAAAGCTCTGGAAATCCGTCGGGGTTTAACTCCTTAAGCCGCAAGCTCTTATGAGTGCCAATTTCAAAGTTTGACTAATAGAGACACCTGCGCTGATTAAGGGTAGTACTGCGCCTTTTTTGTATCCTAATCTTACACACTGCAGTTTTGAAGTTCAATTGCGGCTGTCCTAACTCACAGAGACTCCTGCGGACAGCCTTCATCAATATCACACTTCATGATAAGGATTGTAGGACTTGGTAGGTACCTAGTCTCTTAAAGCGCCATCTAATTGATCAAATCTTGGGTGCGCCGCTCCAATCCACATATGGGCCGCAACAGGACTCAAACAGCACCCATTTCCACACAAAATAAAACCACAATGGACACAATGAGTCAAACTGACGAGCCTTCGCAATCGGGGCACTCCTTTCCAATGGGCTTGGACACTGAGAAAATAATGATGGCTCTCGCCCACTTGCCAGACCACACTGACCACCAAAATGACCAACACACAGGTGGGACGGCTAACAGGACTTCGCTACTGACATGGGTTAGATCAAAGAGAGAACTGTAGGCAGGCGGATCGTAGTAGATAAGAGGGGGTAGAGGCCATCTGACCTCTAATCGAGGAATCCATCCGCACACATGCAGCAACATAGTAAAAACCCTGCATGCTGGACAGTGGATGCTGAATAATCGTAGCAGACGTAACAATGTGCGTATTTTGGCTGCCGGAAATTCGGGGGGAGGGCTTCTCTCAGAAAAGTTTGTAGAGCCAGCTACTCAAGGAAATCCTGGCTCCAATGAGTTCTCACCCAGCTTTTGTAGTTGAGCGTGCTCCCGCATTCCCGCACGAAGCCGTTGCCTCTGGCGCTCCACCCCGCCTTTCATTTTGAAGCTTCTTTATTACAGAGACAGAGACCTTGTATTGTCCACTGCCAGAAAAAAGGGTGATTTTATGTACGAAACAGCAAATTGTCTTTTACCGTTTTACATCTGAAGTTGCCAGAAAAGAAGGAGGCAATTCACACAATGCGGAGCCGTCTTTAGGACGAGGCTGGAATTAAATACGCCATGTTTACCCTACTAGACTGAGAGTCCAGCATAGGAGATCCGCACGTTTTTATTTTATGACACCAGAGGAAGCTTCGAACTGGTTAGATAAGATGTCTCCCGGGAGCGTGATCGCTGTTGTTGTGGTTTACAGGCGCTGGCTGTGTAGACTAACATGCGATGACATGGGCATCTTGTCCTTTCTATAGTGCTAATCACCGGTCTTCCATTTTTTGGGACCTTGTTTAGTATATTTGTTATGAGGTCCTTTTGCTACAGGAGTAGAGGACAACGGACCTTGTTTCTTTTCTTTTCAGTTTTTTTTGCTAAAGGGCATTTTTTAGTGGTGCCATTTTAGGTTACTTGTTCCTGCACCAAGACGCAGGCATTGCGCACCTTGGGGGTTCCCGATTTTTTCCGGGTTTTTTTTTTTTTTTTGGGGAACAGTTTGAAATGTTGGGGTGTGAAGGCTCGGGCAGGTCTCCGGAGGCTGGCTTGAGCAGTGGTGGGATAGGGATAACTTAAGGCCTCAGTTGGCTAGTGATGGTTGATCACTCGTCATGGTGTGTATGGTTTTGTATGCGTTTGTTTGTGTCGGTCTCTGGGCTATGGGCTTCATGAGTGGTTTTGTCTAGCTCAATGGTTGCGATGGCGGATTGTACGATAGTGTCCTGCAATGTCAGGGGTTTAAACTGTAAGCTGAAAAGCGACTTGTTTTTAACTATGTCCAAAAACCCATAATCCCGCATTGTTATTTTCAGTGGACACACCTTCGGGGGCAGAGGGATTCTTAGCGTGAAAAGACCTTGGGTAGGGATGGCATACCATGTGTGTACTCTAGCTTATGCCCGAGGGGTTTCGCGGTCTTTGATCAACAAGTCGCTACCATATCGAGCTACAGGATCTTCAAATAGATCCATTGGGGAAGGTATGTGCCTCCTACATGCAAAAATTGTGGGGTTATTTTTTCTTGTGGGAGGTATTCTATGTCCCTCCTTCCTTTAATTGGGGTGGTCTGGAGATACTCTTTGCAAAAGTTTCACAATTACCCAGGGGCACCGATGCCTCTTTTGGGAGATTTTAACGCCATCTAGACCAGAGCATGGACCGTATGGCAATTCCCAGCTGACGCATAATAGAAGCCTTTAGACTGGGCAGGATAACCAAAGGCCTGATAGAAGCATGGAGGTGGCTGCTCATCCCAGAGATAGGCGTTCTTCTTGTTTTACGCGCTCATAAACTCTCTTTCCCGCTAAAATTGGCTTCGAGTCCAAGGAAATATTGCATTGGATTACCGGTCGCAAGAGTACCTGCCCTCGTGGGATGTCAGACCATGCACCTTGGAAGCTTTATTGGCATCGCCGACGCAGGGCTCTGGGAGACTGTGGCGGCTAAATCGCCTGATGGTTTGGAGGTGCCCAATAAATACTGCTGGGTATATGTCTGGAACAGAGTAGAAGAGTTCTGGAAAGTAAACGAGGGGCTCTGTAAATCCTGGTGGAATGGGAATGCCTCTGAAGTGTTCTATGAGGCTCTTTAATTGGAAGCTATTGCAGTGCATGAGCTGGTTGGGGGAGGAAAGGAGGGATAATTGGAGGCTGAGTTCTGAGAGGGAAGCAGCATATGTCAGAACCCCAACTTCGAGTGCTGGGGAGCAGTTGCTAATGGCTCAGAGGGCATACTCCTTACACTTGGCAGGACATATACTCAGAGTAATCTGCTTGCACAAAAACTTCTATTTTAGTAGAAGGTGTTGTTAATAGTTGAGCACTGGCGTTCCTTGCCAGATAACAGATACAACCTGTTACAGTGTGGTGGCAATGTGGTTAGTTGCAGATGGGAATCTCTACTCAGAAGCGGGAAATCTGTGAAACCATTTGCTCATATTGCAATAGAGTTAAATGCCTCAGATTGAATTATACGGATAGGGAGATAATCACTTTCTGGACAAAATTGATATACCTGTACTATACCGTTGGAAGGTTAGGACGACTTAGCTCGTTGATATATCTGGCTGGGGAAATTGGAGGGCTATAGGGAGAACTAGCGACGCTTTAAGACGCACGGGACCTGATGGGTTTCCCAGCGGGAATGGTTCAAGCAGGACACAGAACATTTGGAGCTGAAGATGGAGAGGCTGTTGGAGGCTGCGAGGGGAGTCCCTGACCGCCTTTCCTTTTCTGAAGCGGTGGATCACACTAGTCCACAAACCGGCAGGACCCCTGATCCAAGTGCAGCTATATAGGCCATATCCTTGCGTAACTTGGATGCAAAGTTACTGGCGAAAGTATTGGCACTGAGACTACATGGGGTGATTCAGTCACTTGTTAGTAAACAGATTGCAGTCTGGGTTAATGCCGGGGAAAACTGCCGTATATCAATCTTCGAGGGACTTTTCACCATACTTACTAATAGCTCACAACAAATGCGGGGAGTAGGGTGGTTGCCGCCTTAGATAATGAGAAGGCATTTGAGCTTCCGTGGAGTGGAGAGTTTATGTGGCTTGTGCTATCGCGAATGGGGAATTCTTCTTAATTTTTTTTAAATGGTTCGCTTGTTGTATCTAAAAACCACGGCAAAGAGTGTAGAGTTAACGGGCTGTTGTCTCCCCCGTTTCCCCACTTGGCAGGGGTTCTAGACAAGGAGTTGCCCCTCTCACCGATGCTTTTTTTGCCCTTATTATGGAACATTAACACAATGATTAAGGCACATACAAACATCCGGGGGTGTATCATTGCGGGGCTTAAGAAAAACTTTCGCTATATGCAGAATGATATGTTGATATATCTTGGGAGATCCAGGGTCATCTTTGGAGAGGAGTCTGTTATAAACGGTGAATATATTTGGTGGCTATTCTGGGTTGCGGTGTGAATGGGGGAAATTGTACTGTTTATATGCCTAGATAACGTTGACCAAGGTTGATGACCTCCATCTCTTACTTCTCCAGGTGGTCACTCAATCAAATCCCTGGGAATTGTTGTGCATAAAGGATACACTAGATTTGTGATCTAAACCTCAGCCATGTTGCTGAGACAAGTGGAGTCTAGGTGAAGACATGGGCGAGTCTCCCTTTGTCCCTTAGAGCCTCGTTCCACAGGTTATTTCGCCGCGTATTGGCCGAAGGATGTCGATGTCAATCCGTCGGCCAAAATCTGTCCGAAATAAGTCACTGCCTATTTTCTATTGATTTCAATAGATAATTACGGCTCGGCGATTCACACGACGCGTAGTTCGTTGCGGATTGCCGCCGCGGGATTGACGGACGCAAGCCGGCGGAAAAATAACAATTGAATTGTCCATTTCTTTCCGGACGGATTTCACCACCTACAATGTTTGTAGAGGTGAATCGTTCGGGAATCAGTTACAAATATGTGCCCACACTTAGTGTGGCACTTATTTGCCAATCTGATTTTCAACTGAATTTCAGAACGTATTACATCGGAAATCCGTTGTAATTACGTTCTGAAAAAGCCGTGTAACGAGGCCTTTTGGAAGGATAAACATAGTTTTAAAATTGGTGATATGCCTAAGATTTTGTTCTATATACCGGGGCGGCTCCGGAGGAGCTTCCTAGTTCTCATTTTGTGGCGGCTGGACAAATTATTTTTTCTCTTCCTCCTGGGGCGGAGGTACAACCACTCGTCTGAATAGGGATACACTTAGGCTCCATATGGGACCAGAGTCGGGGATGGCATTTCCGGGACCTATATATTTATTATGTAGCGGTCTGTTAGCGATCATATCAAAGTGGTTCCAGGGAGATACGCATGTCCTTCCGTGGTGCTGGTGGCAGCACTGGTGGGCTTGTGGAAGGGTGGCCAAATTTAACTTACAGAGAGGGAAAAATGTTTCCTGTTCCAATGCTCATCATGATGAGTGCGGCGATATTTGTGTGGAAGAACCTTCATTGCATCCCTTACGGCCATAGCGGGGAGGATACTGTTTGGGTACCCCTGTTGTTCCATTGTGTTGTAACAAAATATTTTTGCCGAGCTAATTCGTCCCTCCCTCCGAGATTATGGATTTTGGGCTACCACGTGGATTGAAATATCTTACGCAGCTGTACAGAGTGTTACTTTCTGTCATTTGGCAGAGATTCAGTTGCAGTTTGACCTTCCAAGGGGATCCTTTTTCGATACTTCCAACTAAGGCATGCGTGTTGCGGCGCAGTTTGGGATGGCTGGGGTACACCTTGAGTATGGGTACTTGGAGGCTATCATGGAGGCGGCCGGTAACCATTAAGAAACCAGTTTATTCCATTATAAGGCCATAATGGATGGTCAGACTTCCCCTCTAGCGATTTCATTTGGGATAGAGGTTGGCAATGGGACAATTCCATTCTCTTACCAGATTGAAGCGCTTCCCGTATTAAAAAACTCCTGCCGATTAACAGTTCTAAGTGCTAAGGTTCAACTATAATTCAAACGAAATGGCTCCGTAGGAGTTTACTTTACACCGGGTTCGGCTTCTTACCAAATGCATTGTCTGCCCTCTCAAGCTTGTTCCAGTAGGTGGTTGGCGATAGGGGAAATCATGCTCCACATGGTATTGGGAATCCGCACGATTTTGCAAATATTGGCAGGAGATTCATGGTGTTTTTTAAACAGGAAGCAGGTTTCCACAATGTGTGTTCACCTACGAAACAGTCTCTTGGGAATGAGTGGAGGAATTGATCCAGAGTAAGGCAGGCCGTACTTGGTATCTCTTTGCTTTTCTTGCGAGAAACAATATTCTACTTGAAAATGGAAACGCTCTAAGATCCCCTCCTTAGAGCAGTGAAACAGCTGTTTAACGCAGAAAAAAAACTTTTTTTTTTTTTTTCCCCCTCGATACAAGGTCACATATGATGCTAAGGGCATTCCAGTACGCTTCATGCAGTTCTGGAGTAATTGGATTGTAGCTCAGACGGTGTGATTGTTGAGGGTTTAGGTGGACCGATCTCTGATCATAGTTGACCGAATTACTGGGATTACTATGTACTCTTCTGAAACACTGTTGAGAAATAATTGTACGAGTATTGCCTACTTGTCTACCATTGTTTTTGAGTTGCTCTCTTCAGACTTACTGCGTTGGGGTAAAATGTGAGATAATGTTGTTGCTTTTTTATGTTCATTGACAAAATTCAATAAAAAAATACCTTTTATAGTCATGTAGAGTAGCCGTAGCTGGATATCTTCTCTCTTGAAATTGGAGGGTCTGAAGATTCACCAAAAGAGGTAAAAGATAGATTAGTTTCCCATCTGGATTGATGTCGCCAGGTGGGTTTATTACATTTTTGTTCAATAATGTGAACTAAGTACCTCAAATTTTATTGTATCTAAAATAGCAGAAATGCTTTTCCAAAAATTCCTATGTTCCCTTTGACTGTTTTTTTTTAGTGCTGCTGATATTGGATTGTGTTTGAACAAAATATAGCTGGGACCTTTTTGCCCGAAAACTATGGAGGTCTGAGAAATAACTGAGAGAGGTGTGATCATGTAGAGTAGGTCACCATCTGGGACTACTTTGCCATTGGTGATCAGCCCAATTTGATCAAAATGTGCAATGAGAATCACAGTTGTCAAGTATACTAGACATAGCACTTTGAAATAAGAGACCGTGTTTATCTGTCTCTTGGCATTTGAAGTATGCTGCTGGTTTTCTTCTGTGCGTTTCACTTATTTTTTACTATGGGGAAAAATCTCTCCTTGAGGAGGAGGAGTCATTAATTGTTCGGAGGGTGGTTGTGAGGGTTTACTTGCCATTTAGACCTCACTTCTTAAAAAAAAAAAAAAAACAAAAAAAAAATAAAAAAAAAAAAAAAAAAAAAAAAAAAAAAAAAAAAAAAAAAAAAAAAAAAAAAAAAAAAAAAAAAAAAAAAGAAATAAAAAAACAAAAAAACAATAAATAAAAAGTAAAAATCCATAAACAAAAAAAAAAAAAAAATCAAAAATAAAAAAAAAAATATAAAAATAAAGATAAAAAAATAAGTAAAAAAACAAAAAAAAAAAAAAAAAAAAAAAAAAAAAAATAAAAAAAAAAAAAAAAAAAAAAAAAAAAAAAAAAAAAAAAAAAAAAAAAAAAAAAAAAAAAAAAAAATAAAAAAAAAAAAAAAAAAAAAAAAAAAAAAAAAAAAAAAAAAAAAAAAAAAAAAAAAAAAAAAAAAATAAAAAAAAAAAAAAAAAAAAAAAAAAAAAAAAAAAAAAAAAAAAAAAAAAATAAAAAAAAAAAAAAAAAAAAAAAAAAAAAAAAAAAAAAAAAAAATCACACAAAAAAAAAAAAAAAAAAAAAAAAAAAAAACACAAAAAATAAAAAAAATAAAATAAAATAAAAAAAAAAAAATAAAAAAAAAAAAAAATAAAAAAAAAAAAAAAAAAAAAAATAAAAAAAAAAAAAAAATTAAAAATTATAAAAAAAAAAAAAACAAAATAAAAAAAAAAAAAAAAAAAAAAAAAAAAACAAAAAGAAAATAAAATAAATTAGGAAAAATAAAAAAAAAAAGAAAAAAAAAAAATTAAAAAAAAAAAATAAAAAAGAGAAAAAAAAAAAAAAAAAAAAAAAAATATAAAAAAAAAAAAAAACTGTTTTGCATTAAAGCAATGGCTTATGGGAAAAAAAGCGGAGGAGCTCACAGCATACTCGATTGGTTGTAGTTTATCCTCAGTTCACATGGAGCTCGCTGGGAGCCTTTATGCAAAAACAGTCAGAGTGAGGTCTGAACTGGCAAGTAAACCCTCACACCAAACAATTTATTGGTTCCTCTCCTCAAGGAGAGATTTTTCTCCTTTTGAAGCCACTCTTGCCTCTCACCCAACCAACCAGTAAGTTTTACACTGCACTGACGAGGGGCAAATACCCCGAAACAGCTGTCTGAAGTTGAAATGAACTGGTTTGGCTCAAATTCCCTTTCACCATTGCAAGGCTCTGCGAGTTCATGGAACTGAGGAAAAATCTTCATCCAATAGAGTGCGCTGTGGAGCTCCTCAGCTCTTTTCCCATAAGCCTTTGCTTTATTTTTTACTATGTCATTCTTGATTGTCCTGCAGAGCAGGTGAATGTCTGAACACAGTGACAAGAAGCATGGTTCATAGTTATAATTCAGCATTAGGGTATGTTCACATGGCTTATTTTCTAGCGTAAGTACGCGTGTATTTTGCTGCGTATTGCGCTTAATACGTGGCAAAATGTGCGCCGCGATTACGGTAATTCATAGCTCTCAGAGAGCTGTGGATTATGCATTGTCCCCCCGCACGTACAATACGATCGTATTGTACGTGTGGGGGGAGAATTGACATGTCAGTTGTTAGCGGCGAATATGCGCTGCTAACAATGTATGTCTATGGGGCCTGCGCCTAGCCGGCACCCCCGTGCTTTGGAATTACGCGCTGATCAGCGCATGGTTTCAATACAACCGGCGTATTGCGGCGTGTACTATACGCGTGTACTATACCTACTACACGTTTTGGATCCATTTTTTTATCCATTTTCACTAGAAGAAAAACACATCCAAACTGCATCCAAACTGCATCCCAAAAGTGGATTTAAAAACGCAGCAGCTGATGCTTTTTTGGATGCGTTTTTTGATGCGTTTTTCAGATCCGTTTTCAATATACCGTATATACTCGCGTATAAGCGACCCGGGAGTATATGCCGAGGGCACATTCTTTTGCCCAAAGACGTGGAAAACGAATTGACTCGAGTTTAAGCCTAGGGTAGAAAACGCAGCGGCTCTGGTAAATTTTAAAAAATAAAAATGGATACAATAAAATTACATAGGCAGTGTAATGTCCCGTAGGCAAATTATAGGCGATATATGGCCCTTTATGCAGGTATAGGCAGGTATATGTCCCAAAAGGCACGTAATATGGCCCCATAGGCATGTAAATAGGCAGTTAATGTCCCCCATAAGCAGTTTATAGGCAGGTATATGGCCCCATTACGCAGGTATAGGGCAGGCTGTTGGCAAGTTATAGGCTGCTGTTGGCAGGTTTATAGGGCAGGTTATAGGGGCGCGGCTGTAGGCAGGTATAGGGCCGGCTGTTAGGCAGGTATAGGGCGGCTGTAGGGCAGGTATAGGGCCGGTGTAGGGGACAAGGTATTAGCCGGCTGTAGGGCAGGTTTAGGGCCGGCTGTAGGGGAGGGATAGGGCCGGCTGTAGGCAGGTATAGGGGCAGGTATAGGGACAGGTTAGGGCCGGCCTGTAGGCTAGGTATAGGGCCGGCTGTAGGGCAGGTTTCGGGCGGCTTGTAGGCAGGTATAGGGCCGGATTGTAGGGCAGGGTATAGGGCCGGCTGTAGAGGAGGTATAGGGCGGCTGGTGGGCAGGTATAGGGCCGGCTGTAGGGCAGGTTATATGGCCGGCTGGTTACGGGCTGGTATAGGGCCGGCTGTAGAAGGTATAGGGCACGGTATAGGGCAGGTATTGGCGGGGGTGTAGGCAGGTATAGGGCCGGGCTGTAGGCAGGTATAGGGCCGGCTGTAGGGAAGGTATAGGGTCCGGCTGTTGGGCAGGTATAGGGCTCCGGCTGTAGGGCAGGTATTAGGTACGGCTGTTGGTAGGGTATTGGGCCGGGGCTGTAGACAGGTATAGGGCCGGCTGTAGGCAGTATTAGGCGGCTGTGGCAGGTATTGGGCCGGCTGTATGGCAGGTATAGGGCCGGCAAGTAGGGCAGGTATAGGCAGGTATAGGGCAGCTGTTAGGCAGGTAGTGGGCTGGCATTGGGCAGAGTATAGGGCAGGGTATAGGCAGAGTTTAAAAAAATAAAAAAAACAATCTACTTATGACTCCCCCACTGCTCCGTTCTCCCTCGCCGCTCCGCCTCCTCGCTGTTACGCATCACGCGCGCTGTTTCTCGGGTCTTCTCAGGCTAAGGTGGGTGACGTCATCAGGCCGCGCACGGGAGCGTTGATGGAACCATGGCGCGCTGCCGTGCCGGAAACTCCGGACAGCCGCGGTGTCTGCGGCCGCCCGGGGGCCACTGCGGAGCACGGGGCGGCTCGCTCTCTGCTCCGCAGTGGGTTCCCTCACTGATATGCGCTCCGGAGGAGTCGCATGTAGGTGATAGGGGATCGGGACAGTGCCCGGGCCACCGCAGCGCCACGGATCAACGTGCGCTCTTACTCGGCCTTCATTTTTTGCGCTCCCTGTGGAGCCGCATATTAACTGAAGGTCCCTTCAGCACGCGGGCCATCGCAGCAGCCTGTGGTGCCGTCAGTGACTGAGTATAAGACGACCGGGCCTTGGTTCGCATTTGTCTGCACTTTTTTGGTGATGAAAGGTAAATCTCGGCTGTGATTCATGGGGTGGTGGTGGGGTTCGTGGTTTTTGTCTTTTTATTTGTTTGTTTTTTTTTTCTTTTTGTGTTCTTTTTTTTTTTTTTTTTTTCGTTTTTTTTTTTTTTTTTTCTTTTGTTTTTTGTTTTTTTTTTTGTTGCTGTGTATATTCGGTTATATACACAGGGTGTAGTTTGAAAAGGTTTATGTTGCCGTAATAATAGTATATACTTTACCTTCCATATGTAGGTATGTAAGGGTATGGAATATACTAAGGACGGCCCCTAGAGTTTTCATTTGATCTAAAGACTGTTTGAAACTTCAGTAACTAATGACCTTCGTTTTAATTTAAATTGTAGCGTAAAAGGATGCCTTAATAGAGGGCGCTATAAACTGAAAGCATTTAACATGTGTTTCCTTTCGAAAGACTAATAGAGGGCGCTCTAACTGAAAGCTTTTTACTTGTGTTTCCTATGAAAGTCTAAAGAGGGTGCTCTATATCTGAAAGCATTTCAACATGTTACGGTGTTTCTTCAAAGCCTATTGGAGGGCGCTATAACTGAAAGCATTTTACATGTGTTTCAGATGAGTGATTTCAGTATTATACTGAAACCACCCAACATTCTATAATAAACTATTTATCTAAAACATTAATAAATGTATTTGTTAAAACTTGTATAATGTCTATAAACACCATTTCTATAACTAAAAAAAAACTCGCTTTTTTATAATTCATTACCTATAAACAGCGTATTTATAAGATTAAAACATGTATAAATGCTGTTAGCTCCCTCCTATTGGGTCAATTAGATTACCAAAGTTCAAACCGTTCTGCTTGATCAAATGAGACCTCTAGCGGTGCAGCCCGATTTAGTGTAGACACTTCAAATTTTTATATCCAATTGAGTTTTTCGGATGCGCTTTTCATATCAAAGAGCATTCCAAATGTAAACAAAAGTACGTTGCGCTTTTGGTTCATTTTTCGGGCTCCAAAAGTGCACCCCTTTGTTCCTATGAGGATATCACTTGCGGTAAAACTTGTCAATTCTTAAAAACGGATCCGAAGAAAAAAAACGCCATTGAAATTGAGCAGCAGCGATCATCGTTCTGAACGGAGATGCGTGTTTTACATTGGCAACCAATGTATATTCCTCTGCACATTGGTAGATACGTTTTTTGGCTCCGTTTTGGGTCCGAAAAACGGATCAAAAAACGGATCTGAAAAACGTCATGTGAACAAGCCCTTTACTGTTCTGAAAGTAAACAAAGGCCTTCTTCTCTATATCACCAATACTTTTATCTTTGGATCTTTGTTACCATAGAATAGAATTTGCAAGTTTTGTTAGTTACAAAGGCTAATTCTACAAACACACAAAAAAAAACCTTGCTCTTATGGACTATTTAATCTATTTGCTTTCCTTCTTTTCTTTTTTTATAGCAAAAAATGTGGGTTCTTCTTTGTCAATTCTCTTAAAGAGAATGTGGAATCAAAAAATTAGTCATTGTTTAAAGTCCCCATTTTTATGTTTAAAAACCTTTTTTAGGCCTTTTTTTTAATTTTTCCTTTCCATATTTTTTAAATTACTTCTTAAGTCTTGCAGTTTTCATTTTGGCCACCAGGACACTGTTGCACAGCTTTAAACAGGCAGTCAGAGAGATGGCTTTAACAGTAGCTTCATGCACATAGGAGACTTATGATCTGACTCCGTCTACATTGACTTCTATAGGAGGTTTTCTAGGTCTTCCCTCTGTGACCTGGGAAGAGTCACTGTGCAGGGAGGTGAAAGGGTGAAACTGTGACTAATCTCCTTTGTGACTGGTGGATCCTTGTTTACCTTTTTCACACTGGTGTATCATTTCAGTTTGACCCTCTTTGTGTGGTATTGAGCAGGACAACTGAAAAATCTTCTGTACAGAACAGGAAGTGTCAGACTATTATTAGGCTTAGGTGGCCAAAGTGAAAAGTTGGCAGGACTTAAGTGATATGGAAAATTTAAATAAAATAAACAAAAATTCTTAAATAAATGTGGGGGCGGGGGGGGGGGTTGTAATCATAAAAAATGTGAGTAAACAAAAGTTATTTTTGATGACACATTCCCTTTAGAAATTGGTCTTGTAAAATTTCCAAAACATTACAACTGCTTCTTCGTATAAGTGTCTTGTTACAGATCCTTAATTTGATTTTAGTAATAAATCTACTTTTCCACGACAGAACAAGGGGAAAATGGCTTTTTCTCCCGTGTGGATTTTCTGATGATGAAGTAGATGTGAGGCTTAATGTAAAAACGTTTTCCCACATTCTGAACACCCGGTAAATGGCTTCTCCTCTCCCGTGTTGAGTTCTCTGGATGTTAATCGGAATTGATTTATCTGTAAAAACACTTTCACAACATTACTGAAACATATAAATGGGTTTTCCCTGTGTGAATTTTTTGATGCTGAATAAGATTTGAGCTGAATGCAAAACTTTTCCCACATTCCAAACATACATACGGATTCTCTCCCGTGTGACTTTTCTGATGAACCGTAAGAAATGATTTAAACATAAAGCACTTCCCACATTCTGAACATGAAAATGGCTTCTCCCCTGTGTGAGTTCTTTGATGAAGGTTAAGTAATGATTTAGAGATAAAGCGCTTCCCACATTCTGAACATAAAAATGGCTTCTCTCCTGTGTGGAGACTTTGATGGATAAAAAGACGTGTTTTAAATGATAAACATTTCCCACATACGGAACATGAATATTTCTCTCCTGTGTGGGACTGCTGATGCTTAAGAAGGCTTCTTTTACGGGGATAACTTTTCCCACATTCTGAACATGAATATGGTTTCTCTCCTGTGTGGATTCTCTGATGATTAAGAAGACTTCGCTTATCAGCAAAACACCTCTCACATTCTGAACACGAATATGGCTTCTCTCCCCTGTGAATTCTCCTCTCATGCGAGTCACGCTGTTCTTTTCTCATAAAACAGTGTTCACATTCTGAACAGGAATATGGCTTCTCCCGTGTGTGACGTTTTATGTGTGCAACAAGGTTATAGTTTCTTGTAAACTGTTTTCCACATTCTGAACATGAATATGGATTCTCTCCTCTGTGAATTCTTTTTTCATGTAAATCTCGTTGAGCCTTTCTTATGAAACTTTGTCCACATTCTGAACAGGAGTATGGCTTCTCCCCAGTATGAATTTTTATGTGTGCTATAAGATTAGAGTTTTTGGAAAACTGTTTTCCACATTCAGAACACTGAAACCTTTTACCGGCTTTCTGATCTTTACATGCAGCTGTCGGTGATTGGGCAGATGGTTCCTCATGGTTTGGGATATTAGAGGATAGATCTGTAGTGTGAAGTTCTGGATGTACAGTAACAATAATGAAGTCTTCTCCCGAAGAGGGCTGCAAGATATCGTCACCTTCTTCTTCATGTTTGAGGGATAACATGGCGTTCTCCTCTGCGGCATTTTCTGTTAAAATTTAAACCCATAAAGATGAGAACATTTTTACATTCTTTTTAAGTAATCAACACAATGCCATACATATTCTTGATGTGCACAAAAACTATGCTTATGCCATCGCCATTGGGTGTTAATTGGTTATTGATAGGCCCTGTCCTGCACTAACAGCCAAAATCAGAGAAGAATCTGCTTAGAGTTCATCGACAGCTGAATACGGGACCTGACGCGTTTCTCACAGAAATGCATTGTGTTGTGATAAGCGCCATCTCCAATTAAAGAGCGTCAGCAAGTTAATAAGCACCCCCCTCCCCCATACGCTAAAGGTGCTAAAAACTGAAGGTAGTATATATGGAGTTTTTTTGCTAAAAGACCTTTCTCTATTACTAACAATACTGATGTGCATTAAGGAAAGAATTCTTAAAATACAGTATACACCAACAACCCATAAACGTAAAACCACATAATGTGAGAGACATTGATTATCTTTTAAATATTCCACATCACAAAGAGCAGGATATATTGAGCATCACGTGAACATGAACTTACTGTATAAGAGAAGCAGAAAAAAATGGGCAAGTGTAAATATCTGAGCGACTGAACTTAACGCCTTAACGACCGCCCCACCGTCTATGAAGTTGGGCTGGTGAGGGTCGTTGTCTGCAGCGTACGTTCTTTTGGGTTCGTGCAGACATTGGAGTTTGCGGCACCCGGTGCCGCCGCAGTGCTGAGGACGGGGCTGTACTACACAGCCCTGTTCCCAGTGCAGCTCCTGCAAGCATCGGGGGAAACCTCTGCTCCCCTGTGCTTTAACCCTTTGATTGCGGCAGTTCATCACCGCTGCATAATTAAAGGGTTTCCCTGCTCTGTCGGTGATGGGATCCTCAGACCTAGAGTGGGCTCCAGGGCTGTTGTGTAATGAAGCCAACGATCGGGGAACTGTGTGTGTCCTGACACTGCCTGTGTCAGACTGAACAGATTACTAGTTATTAGCAATTGAAAAAAGCAAAAATTACATTACCAAGGTAAAAAAAAACAAACTAAAACCTTTCTCCCTTTATGGGAAAAAAAAAAGGGCAAAAAGACAAAAAAAATTAAAAAAAAATAAAATAAAAATTTTTCCCTGTAGGCTGCCGTTTAGATCTCGGCCCTCGTTTGGGGTCCAGGTTGTTACCTTTATCCCCCCCCCCTCCTTTCACCTTCCCCACATCGGAGCGGGAGCCACCCTATTTTTACCGGGGATTGTCAAAATCCCCTCATGTCCCTCACTTTTTTTCCAAAAAACCTTAGGTTCGTCCCCTTAACGTTAAGGGTTTTAAATTACCAAAAAAAAGATCGGGCAATTTCTGTAACTTTTCATAAGCAACTTCTAGAAAGAGTCTTCAGAGACTCACTTCCCTGGGCCCATCCCAATTTTCCAAACCGTTTTTTCCCCGCCTGGTACCAAGCAGAAATTCCCTCAAAAAACAAAGGGGTGTGGCCATTTTCCCTCCACAAGTCTTTGTCCCCCCAGGTGCTCGATGTCTTAAAAGTGAGGGAACAAGGGTCGTGTTCGGAAGCAGCAACGGGGATTAATCTACAAAATAGCAATATTTATGCCCCCCAACAAAACGTTTCCCTTCTTTCCAAAGCCCTAATACTTGACTTTTTTGTCGGTCAATCTTTTTATGGGGCACTTAAAAACATCCCCATTCATCCCCCTGGACACCTCAGGGTCACTTTTTGGGCCCCCTTTTTTCGTTTATAAATTTTTTTTAAAGGGTTGCTCATAACATGCAACTCCCCGATGCTTGGGGGTTAATCCCCACGACAGAGATTACACTTTTTTCCTCACCCACACACTCCTATACCCGGATCGATTACGTTTTTGCAGCCTCCTCCGTCCCGAACTGTGGACACAAAAATATAAAACTTCATTCTGATCATGCCCGTATTTTGTGTATCTCGCCCCTAAACTCGGCCACCCCCTTTTCCCTGAGGCTAAATAGTCTTACGGGCGTGACGCTCTTGCTGTTGGAAATTAAATCTACAGTCGCATTTTCAAGAAAACCCCTTAGGAATCCACACCCCACAGGTTAAGGGGGGGGGGCCTGGAAATCCCCCAAGGGGGTTTTCAAATTAAAGCATGGGGAAAGTTTAAAAAGGGAGTCAGAAAACGAACTCCAATCTTCATACAAAACTCAACGGGGTTGAACCCCCATAAGTCGTCGGGGAGTCTGCTGAGGGAGCTTCCCCTTGCGCCATGAAATCCTTTCCTACTAAAAACACAACTGGGGGGATCGCCAGTTATTTGGGTGGCCTTATGCTTTAGCAATAAACCCGGGCAAGTATTTAGTCGGCTCTAAGAGAAAAGCGGCCTCCCTTTTTATCCCCCCACAAGACTCTTAAAAGGACAACGGCCTATAAGACAGAAAAATCCCCACGGCTTTCACAATATTTCTCTTGCCTTTACAACCTCCCGCCAATAAACAGGGAAACCCCAACACCGACCACCTCCCTGCAAGCAACCTTCATAAAACCTCCCTCCCCCCATACCCAAAACATTTTTCACTTTACTCGAGGACCCTTTCCCTTTGAGGACTCCCGTCAGCAATCTCGGATGGTTACACGGTGGTTTTTACAAAGGACCTGCAGGACGACCTTGCTGTTCCCATCTGGTCTGCCTTCAACACAGTGTCTGACCAGCTGCCGTTTGACTCTGCTTTTCTCAGAGCGCATATTACAGTGATCCCTAAAGAAGGCAAATATCCCAGTGTCTGTCAAGGTTATAGGCCAAAATTTCTCCCTAAACCCTGACGCCAAAAATCTCGCTAAATTATAGCCCCGCGGCTCAAACCTGTTGTTAGGCGCAAATCCTCCATCAAGTGCGCTTCATTCCCCGGCGGGAGGCAAGAATAATCACTGAAAACATTTTCTTTATTCACCATGCTCGTCTCCAACCCCCCCGTATGGCTTTCCCTCCGACCAAAAAAAGGCCTTTGATCGAGTCGTTTGGGCCTTTTTTGGAGGGTGCCCTCTCACATGGGGGAAGGGCCGATCTTGATGTCAAGAATTTTGGCTCTTTTCGTTCCCCCGGCCCGGGTTGTGTTAAGGGATCTTCACCGCCCCTTTCTCTATTGCCAATGGTCCCCCGGGGAGGGATCCCCTGTCCCCGCCCCTTTCCAATTGCAGGAGCATCTGTTAAGGGACATCCCCCTCGGAGCACGATAAAGGGGAAACCCCAATTTGGGTCTGAAAATTTCAATGCCCCGCTTCGCTGACGACCTTTATTGTAAAATTGCGCCCCCGGGGCGTTGTGGGGTCCCTAAAACATTGGGCGGGGGCCCCTTTGTTAGCGGCGATTTGTAAGGAAACGCTGTTGCCCATAGAGGGGCTTAGCGTGGATCCTCTTTATACCCCTTCAGCCATTTAGATTTTCGGGGACATCCATATCATGAAGGGGAAAAATTAAAACCCCCGTAGCTTCCAGCAGCAGAGATTTCCTTTGACCCCCCTTACTGGGGAAATCCGACCACATTACCCCCCTCCCAGCCCAGGCACAGCATTGTCCACCCCCTCCCCTCCTCTGAATTCAAATATAGGTTGCCCCTCTTTTTCTTCCCAAATTTGGGGGGCCAAAAGTCCCTCTTATAGTTAAAAATACGGTATATGTGGTGATGTAGTTTAACTCCTAAATAACACAGCTTTTTTTCCATTTTTTTTTTTTCTAAAGCCATATCTTTTTCTTTGGGTGCGTTTAAGGCTTGGGACTTTTTGGTTGCTTTTTATTAAATTTCTTCCCAAGTGGGGGGAAAAAAAAAATGTTGTTTTTTTAATTTTTTTAGCATGTTCATGGGGGGAAAATATCGTTTTATAGCACAGGGGTTTTTACGCACACAGTTGCCAAATATTGTAAATTTTTTTTACAATTTTTCATTGACAAGCATTTGTTATGGGGGAAAAAAGGTATTTATTGGTTTTTTTTTTGTTTGTTTTTTTTCTTTTTACTTGCTTGACCATTTTTATAATCAGACTATTAGCGATGGCACCTACTCAGCTTTACGACAGGGAAGTATAAAACAAAATCAACACCCAAAGGGAAATATGGACATTTAATATGTTCCCGGGGTTATTACAGTATAATTTTTAACCCACTACACCACATTATTAATATATACACACCGTGTACTTACCAGGGACAGAATTAATGTATATATTAATTGGGTGTTACTTTGAGTATAAATGCCCTGTGGGTGTGTGTGTGGGTGTGGTTTTGTGTAATTATAGTATACAAAAGTGGTGTAAAGGGGTATATAAAAAAACTGCAATATACACACAGGAACAGTATTCAATTCCCCCTATTTTAAATCTACAGGGCCCAAATCTCCCGTTTTTTGGGGGGGGGGTCCCCCCTATTTTTGGGGCCCCTCCCCCCTCCCGGGGAGTTGGGATTCCTCCCGCCCCTGCAGGCGGCGGGGGTCCTTTAAATTACCCCCGGGGCAAGGAGCGTGGTGCGCTACTCTTGCCCCCCGCGGGACCGCTCCTACAGGCGGGGGAAGCGCCCACGGCCGTTCACCCGCCCGCGGTCTCACGTGCGGGGAGGAGGCAGGGGATCGCTCCCCCCCTCTCCCTTTTAGGCGCCGGTGTGTGCGCCGGGAAAAATACGGTCAACCGGGGAGGGGGGAAATGACCGCGGGGTGCAGGGGGGTGACGCGCGGCTGCTCTCAAATTTCCCCCCGCGCCGCTGAGGAATCGGGCAGGGCTGGCTGCGTGCAGGAGCCTGGGGAGGTAATGGATTTTTTTATTTTTTTTTTATTTGCTTTAGGGGGTCACCTGGGTAACAGAGAGGGAACAACCCGGCAAAAAGAGGGGGCACTACCTGGGTAACGAGAGGGCAAAATACCTGGAACAGAGGGGGGAATCCTGGCAACAGAGGGGCCTACCCGGGAACAGAGGGGCATCTAACCCGGCAACAAAGGGGGGATACCTGGAACAGAGGGGCACTACCTGGGAACAGAGGGGGCCTACCCGGGAAAAGAGGGGGCATACTGGGAACAGAGGGGGGAAATTTCCCGGCAACAAAGGGGGCACTACCTGGCAAAAAGGGGCAACCTGGTAAAAGATGGGGCATACCCCGGCAACAGAGGGGACACTACCTGGCAACAGAGGGGGCACTACCCGGGAACAAGGGGGATCCTGGTAACAGATGGGGGACTACCTGGCTAAAAGATGGGGGCACTCCTGGCAAAGATGGGGCACTACCTGGGTAACAGATGGGGGGCACTACCTGGTAACGAGGGGCATACCTGGGAAAAAAGGGGCCTACCCGGGAACAGAGGGGGGGACACCTGGCAACAGAGGGGACTCACCCGGGAACAAAGGGGGGACTACCCCGGGTAACAGATGGGGGACTACCTGGCTAACAATGGGGCACTACCTGGCAACAGAGGGGACATACCTGGGAAAGAGGGGGCATCACCTGGGAACAGAGGGGACTTTACCGGGAAACAATGGGGGCACTACCTGGAAAACAGATGGGGCATACCGGCAAACAAAGGGGGCCCAAACCTGGTGACAAGGGGGGGCCTACCTGGTAACAAAGGGGCACCTACCGGGTGACAAGGGGGCACCTACCGGGTAACAATGGGGGCACCTACCTCTAAAATGGGGGGCACCAACCCGGCAACAAAGGGGGGCATCTTCCTGGCTTTCAAATTTGGGTCTACCTGGTACAAGGGGGCATCTACTTTTGGGTACAAGGGGGGATCTACCCCTGTTAAGGGGCACTACCGTTATGGGGGGCACTACCCCGCTATAAGTGCATCTACCTGGGTTTTTTCCAAAACGTTATGCAGTTAGGTGGAGTGGGGTGTGGCTTTTTTTGAAGGGGCGTGGCATACCAACAAGATGGGCGTGTCCATGCAAATTTTTTGCCGCGGCGCGCAACCCACGCCGCCCACTACATTCTCCTACTTTTTCAATTTCGAAAGTTGGCAACTATGATTTAACTGTTACATTTGTGTATATACTGTCCCTATGTGTATGTATATACTAATATACTGTACCTCTGTGACACAGGTCCAGTATATGAGTATAAACATATGAGGTGGGGGCAGAGCCCTCCATCCTGCCTCAGGACATACCTTATGCAGGGTCACTGGGGTCTTAGAAGCTCCTGGGCTGTTTAGGCAGCTCTGGAAGACTTGAGGAAACCAGAAGCTCGTTTGGTTTCCATAGTGATGGGGCCGACGTCTGCTGCAGGAGCCGGGAGGAGGAGGCAGGGACCCTTGCTGGAGGCGCTGTAGCTCCGGGGGAGGGCGGCGCCGCGAGCACCGAAGAGGGGCGGGCTGCTCTCACTGCTCTCTGAGAGTGCTGAGGCTCTGTAGGTGGGCGGAGCTTCTCAATGCAGCGAGCAGAGAGAGTGAGGAGACTAATCATTCGGGGCAGAAGGCTTTACATCCGGGGCTTCTGCCCCGAATGATACTGCCTAGCGACGCCCCTGCTGACCCCCTTCTCTCCATCCCCTCTATCCTCAGAGCTCTGCGTGAGTTTGGATTCCTCAGTAACCATAAGATCAACATGGCTAAGAGCATAGCGCTCAACCTCAACCTCCCGCCTGAGACTATTGCATTAATAAAAGCAATTATTTTTTTTAGGGGCCCAAGGTGTCATTCAAGTATCTGGGTGCCCAATTTTTTTAGTTTTGAATAGGACTTTTCGCCTAATATAACTAAATAAGGCCAATAGGGGAACCCTGAGCAGATGGGACCAAAAGGGGATTTCTCGTGGTCGGCCGCATTAATATTCTAAAAATGAATACCTCCCGTTTGCTTTACCTTTTCCCAAAAAATCCGTTCAGCCTCTAATCTTTCTTTTGTTCTCTGAAAAAGATCGTCCCCCCATTTTGTGTGGGCAGGGGGCGCTCCAGAATCTTTGGACCCTCGATTGGAGGGGGGGGTACTTCCCAAACTTTCAAGCCTATTTCCTGTCCCGGTGGCGACAGGATTCTGGAGTTTTCATTTGGCATAAAAGCTATGGGCCCCAATTTGAGTAAATCTGTATGGCTCCCCGTGCCCCCTTCGTGGTGCCCCCCCCCTGTAAAAAGAAGGCCTTAGACAGTTCCCTTAAAAACTCAGACCACAAACGAACTATAGGCTTCCCACCCCATGCAGTCTTCGCTCCCGGAGGCCCCTTTAAAACCCCACTGACGGGAAAATCCCCTCTTGCCAGAGCCCCCGGGCCCCCCGCTTTCTTTACCGGGCAAAAAGGCTTTGTATATTCCGCGATCTCTCGGGGGCAACGCATTTAAACCTACTCAGAGCTTTCATGGACCCTTCCCCAACGCGGGGTTTTCCAGATTGAATAAACCAACTGAGAAAATTATGCCCCATATAAATTGCCATTTTCCTTCCATAACCCCTGAAACCCCTTTAAACAGGGGTTCCCCAAAAAGTCCACTCCAACCCGCTCCGTTTTTTAAAAAACCCCCTAATACCCCCCCGACCTCGGAGGCTTCCATTTCAATTAGAGGGAGAGGGACCGGGTAAAGTTTCTCCGGGCGGGATTGGAACAAAGCATTTCTTTGACCCATAAGACCCTCTTCAGGAAAACAAGAAATGAATTCAAGATCCTTTCCGCTGGTATAGGGTCCCCCCCTTGTTGCACCAATATACCCCGCATCCCCCGGGACTTTTGCGGGCCCGGTGTAAAAGGAAGTTGGAAAACATACACAATAGGGTGGGGTTTTTTTTTTCCCCCCCAAACCCCTTTTGGGTCAAAAAAATTTAATCCCAAACCAAAATTTAATCTGTGGCAATTTTTTAAAATAATGATCCACTGTTCTGCTCCCCCTTTGCCATGTGCCAGCCTGAATTTTCCCTGAAAACACATCTACTTTCATTCCCCCCTAAAATGCACCAAAAGCGGTGATCCCCCCGGCTGTGGCGATCCACCCATGTCCCTTTCCCTCCACGGATTGGTACAAAGAGGTCCACACGGTCTTCAGGGGTGGAGGACTTGGGAAACCCATTCGCTTTAAAGAGTCGGAACGCTTCCTACCTGTTTTGGGGGGATTGGGGTCAAATTTTTTAAAATCGCCCCCTTTTTAGCACCCTCTGGAATGGACACTTTGTCCTTTTCCCCTTCGATCTTTTGGAACTGTAAGATGAAACCCCCTGCGGTTGTGGGGCCCCCCTCCGGGGTCCCCCCCCCCCCCTCCCTTTTTCCCGGTTTTTCCCTTTTTACTACCCAGTTTCAGGGACCGCCCAACCTTGGGGTTTTTTTGGGGTAATCAATATTTGATTCTGTGGAGACAATTTGGGCCCTGTTATCTGGGCTCACCTCTCCCACAAAAAGGGTACTTTACCCGATAAAATTGTTAACCAATAATGCTGGGAACGGACTGTCGGCTGCCCACTTCACTACCCATTCCCAAACCCCCCGGAACCGAGATAAAACTTTTCTGTTAGTGAATTCTAATTTTTTTCCTTTTTAGTTTTCCTGTTTTTATGTTTTGATGTATAAATGGGGGGCAAATCCCCCCTTTGTTTTATGAAACTCCTTTTGCGTTTGCCATATGCCATTCAAACCATTTATCTGAGTTTTAAAAACACATTTGGGTTTTTGGGATAAGACCATTGAACTTGGCTATTTTCACTTGCCCTTTTTTGTCATAAATTTTTAAAAAAAGTTTTCCCTTTTAATTTGAAAAAAATAAATTTTAATAAAAAATAATTGTGCATACATTACAAAACCAAAAAAAAAAACCCACCCCATATTAGGTATCCACACGACCGTAATAAACCCGTTTAAATTAATTAACAAAATTTTATGTGTGAAATGTGAATGGTGTAAAAAAAAAAAAACAAAAAAAACAAAAACAAAATTTAAAAAAAAAAATAAAAATCTGCAATTTTTTTATTAGTGAATTTAAAAGCCCCTAAAGTAAAACTCATCTGAAAAAAAACGAGGCCTCACCCAAACGGCATTAAAAAATAAAAAAAGTTACAACTGGAAACGAAAAGGAGGAAAAAACAAAAGAAACGTTCTGGTTTTAAAATACTTTTCCGGGGGCTTAAAGGGGTTAAAGGTGTTTTTTCAGGACTGATCTTTTCTTGGCGTCGTTGGGGTTGACAAAAAAAAAAAAGGGAAAGCTCTTACTTGCCTCCCGGGACGCTCCCGTTTTACTCCGGTTGCCGCTTTTTCATGCAGACTAAAGCCTGGAACGTTATCGTTCACGTGTTTGCCCAATTCAGCAACACAAGGCATTTTGGCCAGGGCCCCAAAAAGTTTGGGGGCCCCAGGGGTGTATGAGGTTACAGGAATACAAAAACATACCCTGGTCCTTGGTTTGGGGCTTTGCTTTGTGTGTTTTTGGGTTTTTTTAAAACAGTTAAAAAAACCAGGGGGAAAAGGGGAGCAAGGTCCCTGCAATGCCAAATAGTCTTGCAGGCTGTAGGCTGCTGGTGTCCAGGCATAAGTTGCGTAATAATATGGGTGTGTTTGGAGGGGGTGGGGCTGGAGGCGTGGCAAGTGTGATGTCATGTAGTTGGGCAGGGCTCACTGCAGTGCTATGCCCAGGGACCCATAATTATGTTAAGATGGCTTTGGATGTGAATGTGATGTTCTGGCCTTTGATTGGCTGGAGCTGTCACAGGCAAGTATGAGTCTTCTCTTCTATGTTTACTCATACCTCGACGGACGAAACGAAAAATGATGGTCCCGAAACCCCTTTAAAAAACCTTTGGGATAAGACTGCTAAACTTTTCCGGGGGTCTTAACATTTTAGTCTCATTTCCTTAAAAACCCCCCAGGACTTAGGCAGAGTTAAATTGTAGTCACACAAGCAATCACAGGAAAAAAGAATATATAACATGCATCAAACATAATAAATAAAGGGAACACTAACCAAAAGATAACGGAGCTCAGAGGACAGCTAGGTAGACAATGGCACAATCATGGATAAGGACAGCAAGAGCTTAGCTATAATCCACACCAAGCTACTAAAACCAGAGAACTTTATAGAGAGCCTAACAATTAGCAACTCCCACTCCGACAAGCCTAAGATGCGAAGAACAGACAGCTGATATGCCTGGATAAATCAGATGTGAGGCAGTAGTTATACAATAGCCCCAAAAGAGATTTGAAAGAAGGAGAAGAATAATTATCAGGGACATCCCTGCTAATCGTAGCAAAGTAACAAGGGTCCAAATTGGTGGTAGTTATGGGTGAATGATTTCCTAAAAAGTTGTTTGGGGGTTTTTCCAGCCTCCGGGCATTATGCGGGAAACAGTTAGAGCACTTTAACCCTTAAGGACCCTGGACGTAGAGTACGCCCCAAAAGGTCCCTAAGGGGGGTTTTCGGGGGTTTGCTCCGCGACCCCCTGCCAACCGCCCAGTGTTAGCGGCTAATTGCAGCTAACACCCGGCCGTTTCGTTCGGAAGAGCGCGCCCGCCCCGTGCTGTTTAACCCCTTAAAGCCACGGCAAAATTTGGGGCGCTTTGAATTTTTAAAGAAAAACGGTGCCGCGCACCCTTTTCCTGGCGATCGGATCCCCCGGGGCATGCTGCGGCGTCCATGCCCCGGACATGGGCCGGGGAGCCATGTCCTTGTTTGCCCCACTTCTGGCACAGGCAGGGAAATGGGGAAAAACCCCATCTTTTTCGTCTAATGCTTGTTATGAAATTTCATTAGACTGTATTAAAAATCACGCCCCCCAGTGGTCAAGACCTAGGGGGACTCATTGTTAAAGTAAAAAAAAAATTAAGTTTTAAATACGCAGAGGACCCTGCATCCATTAGGCCCCCCTCCCCCTCTCCGCTGGTGGTTCCAGCAAAAAATATTTAGGTTTCCTATACCCCGGCACCTGGACAAAATTTATGCGGAGAACATCTGCAGTTATGGAGGGCCCTGCAACACCTCTAAAGGGATGGGGGCCCATCCCATCCTTTAGGGGGAGGGGTAAACCACACCCCCTGTATTTATTTAATATGCTCCCCAAATTCTTAAACCAGGGAGGAAAAGTCTTTAATCCCCGGTTTCGGAATTTTATTTTTGGGGGGCATTCCTTTCACATTCTTATCGCCCAAGCTTCTTGGCGGTCTGGGTTTCCCCCAACTCAATTTTTTAAACCAGGGGCCCTGGACGCATCTTGCGGCTGGGGGTCGGGCCCTCGAATGTATTCACCACAAGCCGGGGGAGGCCCCTGTTCATCCCGGAGTCCTTCTTGTAAATTTCCTGCAGTTATCTTATGGGGAGCTTCCATTGTGTCAAGAATAATGTCTTCTCATCCCGGTTTGGGGGGCAGGGAAAGGGATCAGAAGTAAAGGGCCTGTCACCAGCCCATCGCTTTATCAGTCCTTAATCAAAAACCCCCGTTTCCAGGGGAGCCCTTCACAGGTCGTTCGGTGGTTGCATGATATGGGTTGTTTGTCTTGCACAGTGGGGGGACCCGCGGCTAGAGGATTATTCATCAGGAACCCCAATCGCTTTTCCCGCCGTTCCCTTTCTTACTTTTTCAGGCCCCAAAAGTTTCCCTCATTCCTCCTCCCACATATTGCGGGGGGCAAATGGAGTCGGTTTTTTTTAAAAGACTTTTGGAGACCGCCCGAGATTTTTCTCATCCCCCTTTGTCTACAGATATTGTAGGGAGCTTTATATACACAAAACCCCCCTGCAACTTTTGGTTGGAGCAGGTTGACCCAACCCCGACCCCGACACCATATTGCGGGCGCTTGCAGATTCTTTAAATTTTTTCCGGTCTGACAGAGATGTCCCTAAAGGTGGCCCCACAATGCCATCTGAGCTCTCGAGGACACGAATGGGGTGTACATCCAAGTAAATGCTTTAAGGTGATACGCTGGAAGCTGACCTCAATTGCCTCTGGCACTGTTCTAAAAATTTAACAGTACTGGGGGAGAGTGCATCCCAGGTGCAGAGATACTCGGGGGTACATTCCCCCCACGCGCAATGGGGCCCTTTTGGGTTTGTGGAAAGAGGCCGGGGCGTCATAGAAAGGAGGGAGGTTTTAAACCGTCTTATAGCCGCGGACGAAAAGGGAATCTTGAGGTGTGGAGCCCGCCCGGGGAGCCCTAACAGAAACTTTTCCCGAAAAGACCTTTTTCTTCTGAAAATGGACTGGATAGAGGCCTCGCAGCGAAAGGAACAAAAAGTTAAACAGTTTTTTGCCTTATGGCAGACGGTGAAGATACGTTGCCGGCTCCAATTCGGGATAAGATACGTTCTTGTTTTGGAATGGCAGGCTGGTACCTGGCCCAACAACTAGTGGTCACTGAGCAAATTAACCTTCAGGACCTTGGTTCTTGTCAGATATGGAATCCCTACTTTTACTCTAAACTTGTTTTCCAGTAAACATACCCACTTAACGCCCAATGTGGCATGGAGCTGGGGAAAGGTGGCCCTCTCTGAATTGACCGCAAGAGGCGGGTGGGGGGGTTGCTGGCGAGGTTTTTGGAGGATAGTGGCGGATTGGGGGGATGTATTGGAGCAGAGTTGTCTGTTTGCTTGATTTGAATGTTTAACCGTTTGGTTAATTATGTCTTTTTTCTAATTTGCCTCCGCGAGTTTCTGCCCGCGATACTTGAACCATTGCCATGAACAACGTGGTTAGTGACTTTTCTGTTATTATGGGGTAGTTCAATCTTCTGTCGATTTCTTGTTGACAAAAGAATATGAAAATTGAAGTCTTCCCAACCAATTGTCTGCCTGCGTGCAGAGATAACTGAAATTTTATACTATTGTGTTGTATTAATTGTCCATGTTCTATTTTATTTGAAGACTCGTAATAAAAACAAGTTTAAAAAAAAAAAAAAAAAAAAAAAATGGCTGCTGCAAAGTAAAGCGAATCCTGCCATAAATATAAAATATATATATATATATATATATATATATATTATATATATATATATATATATTTATTATTCTCTCCCCTGCAATGTGAGGGGATGAGGATCCTCCAGGTTCTCCATCTTGATCTCCTTGTACAGATCCTCCATCTTGATCTCCGTGTACAGATCCTTGTGTCCTTCTAAATACTCCCACTCCTCCATGGAGAAATAGACAGTGACCTCCTGACACCTTATAGGAACCTGACACACAAAATGATACGGTCATCACCCAGACCCCTCCAGTGGTGTTACTGTATAATGTCCCAGCATTCCCAGCAGCAGCAGGGTCACCTCTCCAGTCAGCAGCTCCGACATCTTGTTGGTGAGTTCTAGAATCTTCTGCTTATTGTCCCTCTCATGTATCAGTGAGTGCGGGGGGGGAGGCTCTATGATGGGGCTCCGGCTCCATCCTCCTGACACACAGGGACAGCTGCTGGGGGCCACACAGACACCTGATGTCTTCTTCACTACTGTGTAATCCTGCGTATGGAGAAAGACAGAGGGTAAAGATTTCTTCTCGAAACCAAATGGCAACTGACAATCAGAATAAATCTCTGGAATAACGACCGACCTCTAGAAATCCAGTAACTTGTATTATTACTACACTGAAGACAAACATGATAACTTCCTCCTTCTAGATACAGTTTAACATTTCCCCTATGGTGTGAACGACAACGGACAGAACCCCGTGGACTTTTGCATGATGAACTTGCACTCATGAGCCCTTAAAGGGCTTGTCTCTCCATGATGTTTCACTGAGCCACATGAATTTTAGATTCCTGTCTCTTACTGGTCAGCCTGTGGGTGGTTCTATAGCAGTGATTAGTATATCTGCTCCATATTCACAGCTTGCTTTGATATAGAGCAGGAGACCTTATATGTAGTGCAGAGAGCTTCCAAGCTACAAGTATACAAAAGTAATTAGTCCCCTTTGTTAGAGATAACACACTCTGCTTCAAGCTGCCAGCAGTCCTGTGTGCCGACCTGTGGTGATCACTATATTTACTATTTTGCCATAGGCAAACTTAAACTCTATCAGTTCTCGGTCTGTAAAACACCAAAACTTAACTTTTATTATATATAACTCTTAACCTCTATACACACTATTTAAAAACCTGATTTCTAACCTCACCATTTAACCCTTTCTACTTCTCAAAGAAGGAATAGCTCCTTTTCTGTTATCAATTCTGGTGAACCGGACCTCTAACCCCTGATGAAGCCATTTAGTTGGTGAAACATGTTGGGGAGGTCAGATATGACGTTTTAATTTGTGATTTCTCACCTCTTTCTACAAGTGACCCGCTGCAGAGGGTCTCACAAGGAAACCTTATATGTTTTATGTCCATTGGATTAGGGATGACTGCCCAAGTAGGATGCTTGGGATCACTTACTGGAGCTAGTAAATCACTGTATATATAAGGTTCTCCTGTTAATAGGTGGTGTTCCACCAGACTTGATAATAGAAAAGGAGCTATTCCTTCACAATTAGAAAGGGACAAATTGAGAGGTTAGAAATCAGGTTTTTAAATAGTGTGTATAGAGGTTAAGTATTAATAAAAGTTACGTTTTAGTGTTTTATAGATTAAGAACTGATAGAGTTTAAGTTTGCCTATGGCAAAATAGTAAATATAACCTGTGGTGATGTCACTCCTTTCAGAGAGAGAGAAGGGAAGAGCAGGATGGTAACCAAAGAATCCTGTGTGCAGTCAGAGCAGATTAAATCTCTGTTATCTCCTCAACAAAGCTAATTAAACAAAGCAATATATTTGGGAAAACTCTTCATTTACCGTTCCCTACATGTTGAAAGCTAATCTTTGTAGTGAGACAGACCCTTTAAGACTAAGGATATGGACACAAAAAACATATGTTAATGGAGGACATTTCTGTCTTCATAAGTTCCATCTGTCCTATCAGTTCGCAATGGAACAAATATCCCATTGGTACTTACTATTATGGATTTTCTCTTCTATCATTGACTTGTTAGATAATAAAGATGATAGAAATCTATAGAAGTTTACCTCTCCGGTCACCAGGTGGAGGATCTCCAAGGTGAGGTCTAATATTCTTCTGCTGATCTCATTCCTGTCCATGTCCATCCTTGGTGGGTCATTCAGGAGAAAGAATGCCGTGTATGAGAATAGGAGCAAACTGGATGAACTGGAAGGCTCTAGTACTGCAGACAAGGGGGAGTCCTGAGGAATTTACACAGTTATTAATGAGTTACCAGAAGAATAGGTATTGGAGGTGTTACAGTTACAAGTGGAAAAAAAACTTTGAGATTCTTAGTTCACATGTTTTGATGAAAAAATGCTTATGCCACCCCCGGTTTACAAAGGGATCTCAAGGCGGGTGGTCCTACTCTATCCTTACCTCTCACTAGAGTCAAATTCAGACTTCTCATTGGGCCAACCGACCTCAATAATCCAGAGAGCAAAAATAAACAGGCACCAACCTTGCTCGCATACTGCACTGATATAACAACCTGTGGAGGTGGGCGGGGTGCAAGAAACCAAAATGGAGGCATCCCTTCCTCCCTATATAGATTAAAAGCAATATATGCAAAATACAACGTATAGTTCTGCACAAAAAAACATTTCTGAAAAACACAATGTGAACCTGGGTGCCACTGGCATGGTTGCGGCATATATATATATACATACACACGCATTCCAATACCAGTGGCACACCACTGCTAAAAGGGCTATACAATACATGGAAACCTCTAAAGAAGCATCTATGCTATCTATAATACATGAAAAAAACATTGAGATTCTTAGTTCACATGTTTTGATCAAAAAATGCTTATGCCACCCCCGGCTTACAACGGGATCTCAAGGCGGGTGGTCCTACTCTAGCCTTACCTCTCACTAGAGTCAAATTCAGACTTCTCATTGGGCCAACCGACCTCCATAATCCAGAGAGAAAAATAAAAACAGGCACCAACCTTGCACGCATATTTCACTGATATAACAAGCTGTGGAGGTGGGCGGGGTGCAAGAAACCAAAATGGAGGCATCCATTCCTCCCTCTATAAATTCAAAGCAATATATGCCAAATACAACGTATAATTCTGCACAAAAAAACATTTCTGAAAAACACAATGTGAACCTGGGTGCCACTGGCATGGTTGCGGCATATTTTATATATATATATATATATATATATATATATATATATAATATTATATATATATATATATATATATATATATATATATATATATATATATATGATATTCATGCATTCCAATACCAGTGGCACACCAACTGCTAAAAGGGCTATACAATACATGGAAACCTCTAAAGAAGCATCTATGCTATCTACAATACATGAAAAAAACATTGAGATTCTTAGATCACATGTTTTGATCAAAAAATGCTTAAGCCACCCCCGGTTACAAGTGAGGTACTAGAAGGAGCATTATTAATTACTAATGACCTTGTAGAGGCTTACAGAGTATAATTTCACTATTTGCCAATGATACAAAGTTCTGTAAGGTAATAACACAGATGATTAAACTAGAACATCACAGAGGGATTTGGGGGACTTCATGGCTTGGGTGGAGAAATGGTTAATGAAGTTTAACCCTGTTACCGCTGCAGCCAGTTTTGACCTATATAACAGAGCCCCATTTTCAAATCTGAGATGTGTCACTTTAGGTGGGAATAACTTTTTGATACTTCTACCTATCCATGTGATTCAGAGACTGTTTTCTCGTGACACATTGTGCTCTACGTTCATGACAAATTTTGGTCCATACAATCCTTGTTTATATCAAATATCAAAACGCCTAGACCATTTGGCAATATTTGCCATTTTCTAAGTTCAAAAAATTCTGCGCGTAAGACAGACAGTTATATCACACAAAATAGTTTATAACTAGCACCTACCTACGGTAGGGTGGTATCATGAGTTAAATAGTTTTTGTATGACATTATGGGGCTTAAAAATTTTGTCGAAATTTTCACATTTTCACAGATTGTTTAATGGAACAGTTCAGTTCTTGCGTGACTCTGAGGGACCTGGATGTCACACAACCCCTTAAATAGCTCCAAAAAAAAACAGCACCTCTTAAAGTATTCAAAACAGCATTTAGGAAGCTTGTTAAGCATCTAGGTTTTTCACAGGAATTAAAAAAAATTGGAGGTGAAATTTTAAATTTCACTTTTTTTTGGCAGATTTTCAGTTTGTATCCATTATTCAGTGGAACATGATAGATTTAACCAGGCAAATGCAACTCAACATATCCCAGATGTAGCCGTGGTGCGCTATTTGGCTCAACCACAAGCCCCAGAATAGGAAAACCTACCGGACTCTGGGGTCTCATTTTCATTAGAATATGCTTTAGGCATTGGAATTGGGGGCATTTACAAAGCCCTCATAATATCTGAACCTGTGAAACCTTCCAGAAGTCATACCATGTTGGAAAGAACACCCTTCAAGGATTTCATCTAGGGCTGTATGGTGCATTTTTGGGCCCATGGGTGAGGATAAATTAACAAATTCAACCATATCAATTTTATATAGGTTTTTTATGTTTTATTACTTGTAGGAAATAGAAATGCCATAACTTAATTTTTTTTCTGTATATGAGTTTTTTGCAGGGTAAATTAACATTTTCATTCAAAATAATCACCTATATAAAAATCTCTAAGGTAGGCCACACATGGGATATTTTGTACAGTACTATCCCCTGTGTATTATGTCCGATAGGTGTATGAATATGGTGGTGCTGAGGGGCATCACTACAGCTCCGGTTGCCGCAGCAACCGGTAACCACCCTGCCAGTGTATCATACGGGCCCCAATAGGACAAAATGGAGGCTCCCACTGTTAACCACTTAAGATTCCATGGCTGCCACTGGAGAGGTTAGAGAGCTCCAACCCCCGAAGCAGCGGCCATGTTACACCCGCACCATAAATATACCGCCCTCCATGAGGAGCACCTCCCTGCCGCCCCGCACAGAGGAGGGAAGGGGGTAATAGACCCGGGCAGGGGCGGACGGTCTCCATGGTAACAGCAGCGCGTCTCCCTGATATAAGAACACGTTACCGCACCACAGACTGACTACAATTACCGAACCGCACAGACCTCCCATGTAACCTCACCTGCCCACTGGAATCCTGGGAAATCTGACAACAGCAAGCACCAGAGAGACTGCCGGGACCTGTGTGTACTACACAAGGGGTGCAGGACCTGTGATGATGTCACCACCATGTGATCAGTCAGAGGCGGGGTCAGCAGTGGTGGATGAAGGACCTGCGATGACGTCACCACCATGTGATCAGTCACATGACAGGGCGGGGTCAGCAGTGGAGAGGACAATGGTGGACGGAGGAGCTGTGAGGGCGGTCGGGTGTTTTATGTGTACATGTGATTTAGCCCTGCACCTGTCATGGTGAATTCACTAACAGAGTTCAAAAAGGGTCTGGATACATTTCTAGATGTAATAATAGAACAAGTTATAGTGACGGTTTCGGAAAAGGGGTCTGGATACTTTCTAATGTAATAATAAAAAAGTTTATATGCCCAGGATTTCGGGAGAAGGGTCCGGTACATTTTAGATGTAAAATTTAAATAAGTTATAGTGCCCGGGTTTTTCGGGAGAAGGGTCGGGAACTTTTCAGATTAATAATATAAACAAGTTATAGTACCGGATTCGGGAGAAGGGGTCGGGATACATTTCTAATGTAATAAAAACAAGTTTAGTGACGGGTTCTGGAGAAGGGTCTGAACATTTCTAATTAATAAAAACCCAAAGTTATAGTGACCAGATTCGGGAAAAGGGTCGGGAGACATTTCAGTGTAAAATAAACTTTATAGTGACCGGATTCTGGAGAAGGGTCGGGGTACATTTTAATTAATAATAAAAAGTTATAGTGACCGGATTCTGGAGAAGGGTCGGGAACTTTTCTGAGGTAAAATATACAAGTTTAGTGACCAGGGGTAAAAGGATGTTTTTACGGATACAGTGTGTGTCTTATAGAATGTATAAGAAATATATATCTTTTTGTCTCATTAAGATGGATACAATAATTAAATAGAGTGTATCAATATAATCCGATTTGTGTGTGTAAGGACAGCTGTCATCTACCCCCACAGAAGGTCTATTTCTGCTCACATTTTGACCTTGGGGGACCCCTCCCTGACGCTCAGAAGTTTTTAAAGCAGATTCTTTTCTCCCCCCCACTGTAGAAGCTGACACTATTACATAATGCTCAAGTATTATTATACCACACAAGATACAGTATGGAGGGCCAGATAATTGTGAAGTCTGTTGTACTGCGGACTAGACAACTCTGCATAAGAGATACCAAGTTTGGGCATTCTGCGCGTTAAGGGAGACTTGCTCTGACTATATAAGAGGCGTGCTTTACCTTTAAAAGAGCTGAGCCTCCGCTGGGGCCGGACATGGCGCCTAGCACCCCGTGATGTGTCGTCGGACGGAATGGGTTGTACTTTTGAGGGTGCAACAAGGGACCCCCATTTCACTGTGTGCGAGAACTATGCATTGGTAACATCTGTAACTGCCAGCTAAGTATCATTCTATTCTATTTCCTTATTTTATGTAATAAACCTTTAATTTTTTATACATTCTGCCTAATTGTAATTAATTTCGTGCTCGCCAAATCAATCACCCGCTTACACCAGGATTCTGGAGAAGGGTCTGGGTAGATTTCTAGATGTAATAATATAACAAGTTATAGTGACCGGGATTCTGGAAAAGGGTCTGGATACATTTCTAGATGTAATAATAGAACAAGTTATAGGACCAGGATTCAGGAGAAGGGTCTGGATATATTTCTAATAGAATATAATAATATAACAAGTTATAGTGAACCGTGATTCTGGAGAGGGGTCTGGATATCATTTCTAGATGTAATAATAAACAAGTTATAGTGACCGGGATTCGGGAAAAAGGGGTTCTGGATACATTTCCTAGATGTAATAATATAACAAGTTATAGTGACCGGGATTCTGGAAAAGGGTCTGGATACATTTCTAGATGTAATAATAGAACAAGTTGTAGTGACCGGGATTCTGGAAAAGGGTCTGGATACATTTCTAGATGTAATAATAGAAAAATTTTATAGTGACCAGGTTTTCCCTTGGAGAAGGGTCTGGATATATTTCTAGATATAATAATATAACAATTTATAGTGACCGGGATTCTGGAAAAGGGTCTGGATACATTTCTAGATGTAATAATAGAACAAGTTATATTGCCCGGGGATTTCTGGAAAAGGGTCTGGATACATTTCTAGATGTAATAAATGGAACAAGTTATAGTGACAGGATTCTGGAGAAGGGTCTGGGTACATTTATAGATGTAATAATGGAACAAGTTATAGTGACCGGGATTCTGGAGAAGGATCTGGATACAAATTTCATCAGGAGAATGTTCTTTACTCTAAAAAGAAAGAGCATTCTGGAGCCCAGGGCATATATATAGCGCACCACCTGCCCCATTCTACTAATGTCTGTCAACAGACTGTGTCATGTTCTTGTACTTACGTATATGGTTGGTTAATGTTATAATTGGTTATTACTTCTGTTAGCATAGAAAGGGGAATATCTCTCCTTGGTGAGAGCACCATATAGTTGTGTGGAGATTTGAAATTGCCTTTTGCACGCCACGTAGCACCTGCATATCACAAAGCATTATGGGAAAGGAGCTGAGAAACGCAAGCGCTGTAGGAACTATGGGATTTTGCCAGAGGGCAAGAAAAATGACCTTATTCATATCCTGATACAAGATGCTGCTTCAGACTCCTCTTTAATATTGGGTACCATCCCTGACACACAACCATTTGTCTCCAATGGGGAGCCTGACATGGACTGCAATAACAAGTGTTTGGTGGAGAATTACGCACCAGCAAGAAGATGGAGTTGATAAAACTAGTCTCTGAGAAGGTGGCAAGAAGCAACCAAGCAAAACAAGTCCAGCGGCAGGAAATAATATAAAGTGGTCCACGACACATAAAATATAATGGCAAGTATGGTATAATAATAGAAAACACATTATTGGATCACAGAGAAACCACAAATTAAAAAATAAGTGGCAGCGTTCACTGCAAAAGTAAAGTATAGGACGTTGACCAACGGGGTGACCTGTATTAGGCTACGAAGAACGTTTTTCCCATCCAAGAAATGGGACAGATCTTGAAACACATATACTGTACGTTTTTTGTTGTTATGAGAATAGGTCCACTGGTAAATTTCGTTAGGTTGAAGATACTTGTTTTCCAGCTGTTGGTACGGAAGTCATCCTTTATTTTATGGATGAGTAAGTCCCCCAGTATCTGTTTAGCCTCCTACTCGTAGTGGTGGTCATTCTTTATTTTATGGATGAGTGAGTCCTCCAGTATGTGTAGAGCATCCTACTAGTTGTGGTGGTCATGCTTTATATTATGGATGAGTCCCCCAGTATTTGGAGAGTATCCTACTCATTGTGGTTGTCATCCTTTATTTTATGGATGTGTGAGCCCCCCAGTATCTGGATAGCCTCCTACTTGTTGTGTTGGTCATTCTTTATTTTATGAATGAGTGAGTCCCCCAGTATCTGAAGAGCCTCCTACTTGTTGTGGTGGTTATCCTTTATTTTATGGATAAGTGAGTCCCACAGTATATGTAGAGCCTCCTACTTGTTGTGGTGGTCATCCTTTATTTTATGGATGACGAGTCCCCCAGTATCTGTAGAGCCTCCTACTCATTGTGGTAGTCATCCTTTAATTTATGGATGAGTGAGTCGCCCAGTGTCTCTATAGCATCCTACTCCTTGTGGTGGTCATCCTTTATTTTATGGATGAACGAGTCCCCCAGTATCTGGAGAGCTTCCTACTTGTTGTGATGGTCATCCTTTATTTTATGGATAAGTCCCCCAGTATCTGGAGAGCCTCCTACTTGTGGTGGTCATTCTTTATTTTATGGGTGAATGAGTCCCCCAGTATCTGGAGAGCCTCCTACTTGTTGTGGTGGTCATCCTTTATTTTATGGATGAACGAGTCCCCCAGTATCTGTATAGCATCCTACTCGTTGTGGTGGTCATCCTTTATTTTATGGATGAGTAAGTCCCCCAGTGTCTGTGTAGCCTCCTACTTGTTGTGGTGGTCATCCTTTATTTTATGGATGAGTGAGTCCCCCAGTATCTGTAGAGTCTCCTACTGGTTGTGGTGGTCATCCTTGATTTTATGGATGAGTAGCCCCAGTGTCCTATAGCCTTCTACCATTTGTGTCATCCTTATTTATGGTGAGTGAGTCCTCCAGTATATGTAGAGCCTCCTACTTGTTGTGGTGGTCATCCTTTATTTTATGGATGAGTGAGTCCCCCAGTATCTGTAGAGCCTCCTACTCATTGTGGTGGTCATCCTTTAATTTATGGATGAGTGAGTCCCCAGTGTCTCTATAGCCTTCTACTCATTGTGTTGGTCATCCTTTATTTTATGGATGAGTGAGTCCCCCAGTATCTGTAGGGCCTCCTACTCATTGTGGTGGTCATCATTTATTTTATGGATGAACGAGTCCCCCAGTATCTAGAGAGCCTCCTACTCGTTGTGGTGGTCATCCTTTATTTTATGGATTAGTGAGTCCCCCAGTATCTGGAGAGACTCCTAATTGTTGTGGTGGTCATCCTTTATTTTATGGATGAGTGAGTCCCACAGTATCTGTAGGGCCTCCTACTCATTGTGGTGGTTATCCTTTATTTTATGGATGAGTGAAGTCCCCGTGTCTCTAAGCCTTCTACTCATTGTGTTGGTCATCCTTTATTTTATGGATGAGTGAGTCCCCCAGTGTCTGTATAGCCACCTCCTAGTTGTGGTGGTCATCCTTTATTTTATGGATGAGAGAGTCCACCAGTATCTGTAGAGCCTCCTACTCTTTGTGGTGGTCATCCTTTATTTTATGGATGAGTGAGCCCCCCAGTATCTGTAGAGCATCCTACTCATTTTGGTGGTCATCCTTTATTTTATTTATGAGTGAGTCCCACAGTATCTGTAGAGCCCCCTACTCATTGTGGTGGTTATCCTTTATTTTATGGATGAGTGAATGCCCCAGTATCTGTAGTGCCTCCTACTCATTGTGGTGGTCATGCTTTATTTTATGGATGAGTGAGTCCTTCAGTATCTGTAGAGCCTTCTACTTGTTGTGGTCATCCTTTATTTTATGGATGAGCAAGTTCCCCAGTATTTGGAGAGTCTCCTACTCGTTGTGGTGGTCATCCTTTATTTTATGGATGAGCGAGTTCCCCAGTATTTGGAGAGTCTCCTACTCGTTGTGGTGGTCATCCTTTATTTTATGGATGAGCGAGTCCCCCAGTATCAGTAGAGCCTCATACTGGTTGTGGTGGTCATCCTTTATTTTATGGATGAGTGAGTCCCCCAGTATCTGGAGAACCTCCTACTTGTTGTGGTGCTCATTCTTTATTTTATGGATGGATGAGTGAGTCCCTCAGTATCTGGAGAGCCTCCTACTTGTTGTGGTGGCCATCCTTTATTTTATGGATAAGTGAGTCCCACAGTATCTGTAGAGCCTCCTACTTGTTGTGGTGGTCATCCTTTATTGTATGGATGAGTGAGTCCCCCAGTATCCGTAGAGCCTCCTACTTGTTGTGGTGGTCATCCTTTATTTTATGGATGAGTGAGTCCCCCAGTATCCGGAGAGCCTCCTACTTGTTGTGGTAGTAATCCTTTATTTTATGGATGAGTGAGTCCCCTCTGTATAGCCTCCTACTCGTTGTGGTGGTCATCCTTTATTTTATGGATGAGTGAGTCCACCAGTATCTGGAGAGCTTCCTACTTGTTGTGGTGGTCATCCTTTATTTTATGGATGAGTCCCCCAGTTTCTGTAGAGCCTCCTACTCGTTTTGGTGGTCATCCTTTATTTTATGGATGAGTGAGTCCCCCAGTGTCTCTATAGCCTCCAACTTGTTGTGGTGGTCATCCTTTATTTTATGGATGAGTGAGTCCTCCAGTATCTGGAGAGCCTCCTACGCGTTGTGATGGTCATCCTTTATTTTATGAATGAGTGAGTCCCCCAGTATCTGGAGAGCCTCCAACTTGTTGTGGTGGTCATTCTTTATTTTATGGATTAGTGAGTCCCCCAGTATCTGGAGAAACTCCTACTTGTTGTGGTGGTCATCCTTTATTTTATGGATGAGTGAGTCCCACAGTATCTGGAGAGCCTCCTACTTGTTGTGGTGGTTATCCTTTATTTTATGGATGAGTGAGTCCAACAGTATCTGGAGAGCCTCCTACTCATTGTGGTGGTCATCCTTTATTTTATGGATGAGTAAGTCCCCCAGTGTCTGTGTAGCCTCCTACTTGTTGTGGTGGTCATCCTTTATTTTATGGATGAATGAGTCTTCCAGTAGCTGTAGAGCCTTCTACTCGTTGTGGTGGTCATCCTTTATTTTATGGATGAGTGAGTCCCACAGTATCTGTAGGGCCTCCTACTTGTTGTGGTGGTCATCCTTTATTTTATGGATGAATGAGTCTCCCATTAGCTGTAGAGCCTTCTACTCGTTGTGGTGGTCATTCTTTATTTTATGAATTAGTGAGTCCCCCAGTATCTGGAGAGCCTCCTACTTGTTGTGGTGGTCATCCTTTATTTTATGGATGAGTGAGTCCCACAGTATCTGGAGAGCCTCCTACTTGTTGTGGTGGTTATCCTTTATTTTATGGATGAGTGAGTCCAACAGTATCTGGAGAGCCTCCTACTCATTGTGGTGGTCATCCTTTATTTTATGGATGCGTGAGTACCCCAGTATCTGGAGAGCCTCCTCCTTGTTGGGGTGTATAATTCTCCTAGGCTCTACTGTAGTATGAAGCAGGTAGTTTTTTGTAGGAGAGTTAATGAGGCGAAGGCACACAATGGTTTGGTCCTGCTATGGACCTTTCTCAAATATCCACTAAGGACAGGGGTGTCCAGGAGCTTAGAGAGGGAATTGGCAGGAAATCACTGGAGATGCTCAGTCCCGAGACATTCTAAAGCTGTCATCTATATATCCAATCTTCCAGGAGGATAGAGAGGACATTGACAGATATTTTGAAACATTTGAGCTTTTGTGCAAATTTCACGATATTGCAGAGAAGGGCTGGGCATGTTTATTGGCCAGGAAACTTACAGGTCGAGCAAACTCTACTGTTTGTTCTCTTTCAGAACAACAGCAAGTATGATACAGCCAACGCCAATAAATCAGGAATGAATAAAAATAATAAATGGTATTTTAAGGTGCTCTCCCGATGGTACAGAGTGCCCACTCTGTTGCATACTCTGTTTCCTCTAGTCCCTAGCAACTGTTGGAGATGTGGCGAGGTTGAAGGCTCCATGACCCACATTTGGTGGACATGCCCAGTTTTACAGGACTTTTGGAATAAGGTTCTACAGGTGATAGAATTGGTATCTGGGATTAAATTACAGAAGGATCCACTTGTGGTGCTCTCCCGATTCATGTGCTTAAAGGTCACATTATTATCTTTATGCTCGATGCCGCTAAAGCCTTAATACCTAGGCTATGGAGATCTGTGGAAAAGCCTTCCATCTCGGCCTGGTTTAAGGAGTTGCATTCTCTCCAACGGATGGAAGAGATAAGAGCGGATAATAACCATACATTGGATAGATATCTGGCCACCTGGTCAGGCTGGATGGCTTTCTCTGGCTCAGCTGATTACGTTGCACTCATTTGAGGCGCAGAGGGTTCACCCTGAGGGAGCGAGGCTTTGGGTTGGCACAGTTCCCGGTAACACCTTTCAGTGTCTGCGGCAAGGTCATGTCTGCGTTAGGGGCTCTCCATAATCACTCTCCTACTTGTACAATATTGTCCAATTTAATTGTTTTCTTTATCTCTCCAAGGTCGACAACAGTTTAATGGTTATTGGTTTACCTTGACTTTTTACAGATGATACCAAGTTGTTCTCCAATGGCTATATCTGAACGTTCCCGTAGAAAAGATATATAAATCTCCACGTCCCCAGTCCCTACTAGGTGGATTTCTAGATATTTCCTGCACACTGGTCTATCTTTGGTGGGATATGGGTTTTAAAGTGCTCTAACGTTATGAATAACTTAACGACTCTGGAGATGGTTCAGATATTTTTATCTCACTTTGTACAACAAATCTATTCTTTATGTATCCTTTGAAGGTTGTATTTCAACCCTGTGATATGTATCATCTCATTGTTCTTTCAATAAAGCTTTGAATATGAAAAAAAAAATAAAAAAATGGTAGAATCACAAAATTAAACCATCGCCAAAAAACAAAACTCTACCAAAATCTTTGAAAAAATATACCAAATTTTATTAAGCAAAAAAGAAAAACAAATACATAAAAAAAGAAAAATAACAAAAAGTAAAAAAAATCACAATATATGAAGCTAAAAATGGTGGTGCCATAGAACACGGCTACTCACTAAGGTGTATACATTTTAGTATAATATAAATAGCATAAACTAAAAAGTGAAAACATAGTTACCACAATAAAGCCTAACAATAGGAAATATACACACCCAATAGGCAGCATAAAAGATACCCCAATGTAAGTTTCCTCCATACTTGGCTTTGAAGTCCTCAGCAGCTCGTCACTGCAGGCCAGTAGTATCCAGTAAAGCCAGTAAACATGTCCCTGAATTCACAAATGAAACTGAGAAAACAGGACTGAGATAAGATGAATCAATGGAGTGAGACAACTCCTTTAAAGGGGTTGTCTCGCTACAAAGATTATAGTTTAAAACGAAGGGACCAAAAATTTAAACATGTCCGTCCTCGGTTACCATAAGCAAAGTGCTATGGTTTAAGAGAACGGGATGTTTTATTTGTGCTTAGCAACGGAGTTTGAGCCCAGGTCGGGTTACGCCCATCTGAACAATTATTGGCTGTCGGCTGAGTTGTGTTCCGCCCAAGTCGCAGACGAGAACACGCAACGGGACGTGTGCAGGGACGAGAGACAGAGATTCACTGAGTGCGATCAGAGGTGGTGTGACGTAGTGTGCGGGGGAGGTTCAGATTCACTGACTGCAATCAGAGGTGGTGCAAGGTAGTGTGTGGGGGAGGGTGAGATTCACTAACTGCAATCAGTGGTAGGTGCGACGTAGTGTGCGGGGGAGGGTCATATTCACTGAGTGCAATCAGAGGTGGTGCGATGTAGTGTGCGGGGGAGGGGGAGATTCACTGACAGCGATCGGAGGTCCTGCAGCAGAGAGATCATGTGCAGTCCCATGTAAACACAAACAGAAAAAGCGTATAGTTTTGTTTTGCAGATCTGTAGAGGTCAGAGATGTAATAATCTGCAGGATATCACACTACGTGATAGACAGAGAAGAAAAATCACCCATCCTTCCTAGAGTCCTGAATGACAAATGCCCATTCTAGTTACAAAGTATGTAGAGAGAGCGAGAAATTTAGATATAAACTATCGAGTTACATTTAGCTTTTTACTTCCAATGATTCCAATGACAGCTGAGAACCTCTCCCTTCTCCCAGCTCACACAGAATTAATCCTCACATGTACACTTTGGGGCGTGTCTGCAAAGAGAGAAGATACGCCCTGCTGGGAGGAGAAACGCGCCCCTCCATTTCACAAGCTCTGCCTAGCAACCAGCATAAACGGATGCCAAATGCTGGAATGAGACAACTTTAACAGGTTAATATCTGTAAGTAACCAAACATTAAAATCTTTTTGTTATTTGGTTTCTTCTCTTTGTAAATTCTCTAATGAGTTTTAAAGTGTGATTTCCTTGTAAAACATTTTCCAAAAAGAAAAATGAAAACGGCTTTACTCCTTTGTGACTTTTTACATGTTTATCAAGATTTGACTTTTAACGCATTTCCCACATTCTAAACATTAAAATGGCTTCTTTCCTTCGTGAACTTTTCGATGTTTATTTAGACTCGTTTTATGTTTAAAGCACTTCCCACATTCTGAGCATGAAAACGGCTTATCCCCTACGTGGGATCCCTGATGATTTATAAGACCTGATGAACTTGCAAAGTGCTTCCCGCATACTGGACATGGAAATGGCTTCTCACCTGTGTGGGTTCTCTGATGGACAACAAGAGTTGAGCTACTCGTGAAACATTCCCCACATTCCAAACACGCATAAGGCTTCTCTCCTGTGTGAATTCTCTCATGTGCAACTAGGTGTGATTTATTTGTAAAGCCCTTACCACATTCTGAACATGAAAATGGCTTTTCTCCCGTGTGACTTCTTTGATGGACAACAAGAACATAGCTGCTTGCAAAACATTTTCCACATTCTGAACACGAAAATGGTTTCTCTCCTGTGTGAATTCTCTGGTGATTAATAAGCTGTGCCTTATATGGAAAGCACTTCCCACATTCTGAACATGAAAAGGGCTTCTCCCCTTTGTGAATTTTCTCATGGCAAAGAAAAGCTGATTTTTGTGTAAACCATTCCCCACACTCTTTACAAGAAAACGGCGTCCTTTCGGTCTGAATTTTATGATGGTTACAACGCTGTGACTTGAGTGTAAAACATTTCCCACACTCTGAACAGGAAAATGGCCTCAATACTGAGTGAATTTTTTGATGCTTACGAAGAGTTGACTTAAGTGTAAAACATTTCCCACATTCCGAGCATGAAAATGGTTTTACTCCCGTGTGAATTTGCCGATGCCTGTAAAGACTTGAGCTAAGCGCAAAACATTTCCCACATTCTGAACATGAAAATGGACGCTCTCCTGTGTGACTTCTCTGGTGATCAATTAGACTTGGTTTACCTGCAAAGCACTTGCCACATTCTGAACAAGAATATTTCTCTCCTGCATGAGTTTTTAGATGATCATGAAGTCTTGATTTATCTGCAAAACATTTCCCACATTCTGAACATGAATATGGCTTCTCCCCTGTGTGAATTCTTCTGTGTCTAGCAAGACTGCAAGTTTTTGTAAACTTTTTTCCACATTCAGAACATTGAAACTTTTTACCCCCTTCCTGATCTTTACTAATGATAACTATCTGTAATTGGTCAGATGGTTCCTCACAGTTTGGGGTGTTAGAGGATAGATCTGTATTGTGGAATCCTGGATGTTCATTAACGGTAATGAGATTTTCTCCTGAAGATTGTTGTATGATATCTTCATCTTCTACTTCATCATTTTCGGATAATATGATGTTTCCCTCGTTTTCTGTTAGGATTAAGAATATTTTTTAAGCCACATAGAAATCTAAAATTTAGACTGGAAACACACATGCAATGTACACAATGCCATACATGTTCTGCATACACAAAAGCTATGGTCATGCTACCACCATGGGGGGTAAGAAGGTGACAGACGCAGTCCTTCAGTAATAGGCGGAATCAGAGGGGAATCCACACAGAGGTGGCCAACAGCTGAAGACGGAATCTGATAAATACTTTAAGTTGTGATAAGTGACAGCTCCCAAGAAAGAGCAGCAGCAAGGTAATCAAATTCCCTGAAACGGAAGGTGTCAATGATGGAATGTGAATTTTATACATAGAGTTTATGCTGATAGTCCCCTGCTCTAGTACTAGCAACACCAATATGTAACAGGGATAGTATTCCTAAAAAAAATCACTAGGCATTATGGGAAAGGAGCTGAGAAGCTCAAGCGCCCTCTATTGGATATAACAAATCCTCAATTTGCTTTTAACCCACTGAGTCTTTGGAAAGCAAAAAGGATATTAGCCAAGCCAGTATCACCAATCTTCCTACAGCAGCTGTTTCGGGGTTCTGCCCCTCATCAGTGCTGATCAGAGTAATACTGGCTGGCTGAGTGAAAGGCCATGAGTGGCTCAGAAAGGGCAATACCTCTCCTTGGGGAGATCACCATATAGACGTGTGGATGCTCCATGGAGTGCAAAAGTCAATTTCGAATCTCCACACGCCTAAATGGTGCTCTCCCCAAGCAGAGATATTCCCCTTTCTGAGCCACTCATTGCCTCACACCCAGCCAGCCAGTATCGCTCTGCACTGATGAAGGGCAAAACCCCGAAACAACTGCTGTATGCAGATGAGTAATACTGGCTTGGCTTTTATTTCTTTTGCTTTCCAAAGACATAGTAGATCACAAGCAAATTGAGGATTTGTTAAATCCAATAGAGGGTGCTTGAGCTTCTCAGCTCTTTTCCCATAATGCCTTGTGATATACAGATGCTTCAAATCTCCACACACCTATATGGTGCTCTCCCCAAGGGAAGATATTCCCTTTTCTGAGTCACTCATTGCCTCCCTCTCAGCCAGCCAGTATCACTCTGCTATGCACTGATGAGGGGCAGAACCCCGAAACAGCTGTATGCAGATGAGTGGTGCTGGCTTGGCTAATATCCCTTTTGCTTTCTAAAGACTCAGTGAGTCAAGAGCAAAGCGAGGATTTGTAACATCCAATAGAGATCACATGAGCTTCTCAGCATCTTTCCCATAATGCTTTGTGATATTCAGTTGGCATGGTAAGTCTCTATACCTTTTGTAAGTTTCTACAGCTTTTTCATAAGTATTTATTTCTAACTGGGTTATTAGTTCCCAGTCATCCCCTACTAGCTGATAACAGAGAGGTGGGCAAAAGGCAATTTCGAATCTCCACACACCTACATGGTGCTCTCCCCAAGGAGAGACATTCCCCTTTCTAAAAAAAGATACACTGACCAAGTATAAAATTAAAACCAGATAAATTGATTAGCACTGATTCGGTCAAAACAATGGTGCCTGTCAAGGGGCGTCATAGCAGTAAGGGTATGTTCACCCGGTGTAATTGCGAGGCGCATTGCGCCGCGTATTTGCACTTCAAAACACCCGAAAGGCGCCCCGCAATTATGGTAATTCATAAACAGCTTCTAAAACACCCGCCATATTGCAGCGCATACAGTACGCACAGCAATATGCTGTCTGAACATGCCGTTAAAGCCCAGAAAAAGTTATTGTTCCATGGCACTCACATCCACATAGGGAATAGAAGTCTCCTGATGAAGTGTTGGAGCAGGCAGGAAACACGTAGCCTTTTGCTTGTTTTTACTAAATTGGATTTTAAGTTATGTCCCATATTTTTGGTGATTTTTATTCCCGATGTGGATGTGAGCGTCGTGGAACAATTAACTTTTTCTGTGTTGCTACTGCTCTTCCTCCGACACAAACATTTTTGCCTCAGAATTTAACCACCAACAACTCCAGCGAGTCCACAGCTAAGCCTTTACTGCCGCAGCCAGTTTTGGCCCAATTTTTGAAATCTGACATGTGACACTTTATGAGGGAATAACTTTTTGATACTTTTACCTCTCCATGTGATTCAGAGACTGTTTTCTTGTGACACGTTGTGCTTTAAGTTAGTAAGAAATATTGGTCCGTACAATCCTTGTTTATTTGTGAAAAATATCAAAATATCATCAAAATTTGCCATTTTCACACTTTAAAAATGCGTGTAAGACAGAATTATTTCATACAAAATAGTTTGTAATTAGCATCTACCATATGTCTACTTTAGGTAGACAATCTTTGAACGTTTTTTTTTTACGACCCTAGAAATTTAGTAGGAATTCTTCACATTTTCAAGAAAATTTGCAACATAGATTTTTTTTAGGGACCAGTCCAGTTCTGAAGTGGCTTTGAGGGGCCTGTGTGTTAGACACCACCTCCGCCCTTAAATGACTTAATCTAACAAACTACACTGCTTACAAAGTATTTAAAAGAGCATTTAGGAAGTTTGTTAACCCATTAGGTATTTCACAGAAATTAAAGCAAAATGGAGGCGAAATTTCAAAATTTCACTTTTCTTCCAGATTTTAAATTTTTATCCATTTTTCACTGGCACACGATATATGTGACCAGGTAAACGAAACACAACACTGATTCCCCAGATTTTTAGAGACATCCCATATGTGACCCTAGCCCGCTACTTGGCTCAACCACAAGCCTCAGAGTAGGAGGAGCACCTACTGGACTTTGGGGTCTCGTTTTCAATATGATTTTTCTATAGGCGCCATTACAAGTTTGCGGACAGCCGAAGGTGCTAAAACTTATTAAACATCCTTAAAAAAAAGCCCATATTGTAAACTACACCCCTTAAGGAATATATCCAGGGATGTAGTGAGTATATCGACCCCACAGCAGTTTGAAAAAAAAAAATTTAGCATTAGGCGGTGAAAATGAAAAAAATTCTTTTTTTCCAACAATCTGCAAATTTAGCTGAACATTTTTAATTTTTATAAAGAATCCTGGAAAAAAGCACCCCATATTTTGTTGCGCAATTTCTTCCAAGCTTGGCAATACTCTATATGTGGGTGTAAACTGCTGTTTGGGCGCATGGCAAGGCGTAAAAGGGAGGAAGCACGATTTAGCTTTTGCAATGCAGATTTTGGTGGGGCCATGTCCCATTTGCAAAGCCCCCAAAGTAGCAGAACAGGTGAAACCTTCCAGAAGTCACCCCATTTTGGATTCAACACCTCTCAAGGCTCTCATCTAGAAGTGTATTGTACAATTTGGGTGCACAGATGTTCCATAGTTTTGTTTTAGCATTGGGCCATGAAAATGAGAAAAAAAACGCAGTTCCACCATTGGTTTTTTTGCCTTCAATTTTACAGCGTTCGCCGTGCGGCATAAGTGACAGGATACCTTTACAATGTTTGTCTGTACAATTACACAGATAAATTTTATAGTTTTTTATGTTTTATTACTTTTACACAATAGAAATGTGTTTATAAAAATGCGTTTTTATGTCTTTATTGGCTGTTAGCCATAAGTTTTTTTTTTTTTATTGTGTACGGAGCGGAGTTGACGTTATTACGGATACTTTTATTTGATACATTTGATGTTTTGATCAATTTTTATTAAGGTTTTTGGGAGATGTTTTGAACAAAATTCAGCAATTCTGGTAGTTTTTTAAAACATTTTTACAGCGGTCACCCTACGGTATAAGTGACATGCTAGTTTTACTCAGCAGGTCGATACGATTACAGCACTACCCAATTTGTATATTTTATTTTTATGTTTTACTGATTTTACACTAATAAAACACTTTTATTCAAAAAGGAAAACACGTTTTTTGCATCACCATAGTTTGAGTCATAACTATTTTATTTTTCTGTGTGTAGAGATGTGTAGGGGCTTGTTTTTTGCGGGAACAGTTGACGTTTATTGGTCTCATTTTTGGGGAGGACAATGCTTTTTAATTGTTTTTAAATCCATTTATTGGAAGGCAGGGTGAAAAACTGCAATTCTAGTAGTGTTCTTTATTTTTATTAGCGCTCACCGTGCAGTATATGTTACAAGTTAGTTTTACTCCCTGGGTAGATGTGATTATGGTGATATCCAATTTGTATAGTTTTTTTTATGCTGAAGCGCTTTAAAAAAAAAAAAAGTTTTATTGTGTAAAACAATATTTATGCATCACTATCCTCTGTTAGCCAGAACTTTTTTATTTTTCTGTATACAGAGCTGTGTAAGGGCTTTTTTTTGCGGGATGATCTGACACTTTAATTGATAACACGTTGGTATTTATATGAGTTTTTGATCACTTTTAATTCCATTCTATGTATGAATAAAAATTTTGAGCAATTCAGAGTGCACTCCCACTACTGGTCCCATGTCGCAATTGTGTGGGGCTCGCTTGTGAGCCCGCACGATCTGCAGGACCTACTGGTACGTCCATTTGTGGTAACGCACTTCCCGCTAGGACAGACCGACTATTTGACTGTCAACTGCTGCCACCTTCTCATCCAGTCACATATAGTGAGGAGCATTCTTCTGTGCTCACAGAGTGAATGAGACATGAAGGGCAGGATAACTTACATTGTTAATACGGTTGAAAAAAGACAAATGTCCATTAGGTTCAAGCAAGGGTGAGAAAAGCTATGGATGAAGGAAGGGGCAGAGGAAATTCATACATTTCATTTCCCCTATGGCAGGAACCAATCTGTCCTAGAGGAATATTTCATTCCTGATCCCAAAATTATCATGAGACTGGATCCAGATATTTTGCAGGGTTACATAAGCATTAATATTATTTAGTAGTAAGTGGTTATCTAAGCCTTCCTTGAAGCCCTCACCTGTTCTTGCTGTGACCAGCTCCTCAGGAAGGCTATTCCACCGATTCACAGATCCTTTTTCCTTCAGACGGAGGGAGCGCCCCCTATGTCTTTTGTAGGAAATGTTTAAATATAGTATTCACATAAATTAATCATGTCTCCCCGGAGCTGTCTTTTCTCAATAAGATTATGTCACGTCAAGGGAGATACAGTGAGCCCTGACTGGAACCCAGCCCACTGTCCCTGCCTACTTGACGTGCTGCCTTAAGCGGCAGATGTCAACTGGGCGACAGTCCCTGCGCTGCTAGAGTGCTGGGGCTGTCAGGAGGAGGAATAGTCAGACAGTCCGGGTCAATACCAAATCAGGAACGCCAAAGCCACAAATCAGAACCAGAGGGATAAACTAAAAAAGCGAGGCCCCAA